>JBBYHH010135998.1:0-14383 GCA_038382905.1 Daphne laureola
TTTTTCTATCTTCTTTTCTTCAATTTTTATTAAAGCTTGATAGAACTGAAGATTATTAGTATCACTGTCAATCTTTTGTTTATATCATTCTATTATTATTTCAGATCTTCTGATCTTTTCTCTTAAAGAATTAATCTCGTTAACATAATCCCAATGTATATATATACTCTCCGTTCGCAAAAGATTGTATAATTTATTTTAATAGTTTAACTGTATTTAATTTATGATTTATTTTCATATATTTTTAGATATTGAAAACTAAAAAATTCATTTGGGAACCATAATTTAATATCCAAATTTTTTAAATATTTTTTTTCTATCTTTATTAAAAATTAAGTCAAACATTGAATATTGAAATAATAAAATCAAATGATATAATTTTTGACGGACGGAGAGAGTGAGGGAGTATATATATATATATATATATATATATACACAGACACATATATGCTACAAATTTCTGTTCCATTCCATGAATGCAACGGGAGGGGGACCAGCGAAAGCCACCTTATGAAAAAATCGTACTCCACAAAGGGAAAAATTACTACAATTTCACTCATAACCTTATCCAAATTTTTCTGCACACATGGACCAACAAAGACCATATCATCTTCCTTCTCTTCTCTTTCACTCTAACAATCTGCAGGAGGATTGGCCATGGCAATATCTCCAGCAAAAGGCCTATCTTTCATTTTCGACATGGCGCAGGCAAATGCCATGCTTGAAACCTGTTCAAATATGCAGGACCTGAAACTGATCCAATCCCAGATGTTAAAAACAGGTAACAATGAACCTGTCTTGCTAGGCAAGGCCTTGAACTTCTGTGCAACTTCTAAATTTGGGGACTTGGGATATGCCCGGATGATTTTCGAAAGGATTCGCAGGCCAAACAATTTCATGTACAATGCCATGATCAAGGGATACTCGAACTCCACGGAACCGGAGAAGGCCATTTTGTTGTACCAGCAGATGCTTCATGAATCCGTCCTTCATAATTCTTACACCTTCCCTTTCCTGCTCAAAGCGTGTTCACGGTTGTCGGCTTTAAACGAAACACAGCAACTCCATGCTTGCATCATAAAGCTCGGTTTAGCATCCGACGTTTACACAGCCAACTCTCTGATCCATGTCTATGGAATGTGCAGCAAAACCAGATATGCAAGCATGGTCTTTGAACGACTAGCTGAACAAGACATTGTTTCTTGGAACTCAATCATCGATGGCTATGCGAAATCTGGTGAAATGGAAACTGCTCGACTGTATTTCAATGATATGCCGACAAGAAATGTCATTACCTGGACAACCATGGTTTCCGGTTATGTTGGTAAGGGTTTGTATAAGGAAGCATTGAATCTGTTTCATGAAATGCAGAGTGAAGGCCTCAAACCTGATAAAGTGGCACTGGCGAGCGCTCTTTCGGCCTGCGCTAATCTGGAAGAGCTGGACCAAGGCAGATGGATTCATGCATATATCAAGAGGAATAGAATCAAGATTGATTCTGTTTTGGCCTGTGTGCTTATAGATATGTTCGCAAAGTGTGGCTCGATAACAGAAACTGTAGAAGTGTTCAGTAAAGTGCAGAAGAGAGAAGTCCCCGTCTGGACAGCAATGATATCCGGATTGGCATTTCATGGACGCGGAAGAGAAGCTCTCGACTCTTTTCTGCAGATGCAAGAGGAAGGAATTAAGCCAAACCCGATGACTTTCACGGCTGTTCTTACAGCTTGTAGCTGTGCTGGTTTGGTTGACGAGGGAAAAGAAGTGTTTGATAGCATTGAGAGAGTTTACCAACTGAAGCCGACGATAGAGCATTACGGATGCATGGTTGATCTACTTGGCCGAGCAGGGTTGCTGGATGAAGCTGATGAATTCATCAACGAAATGCCTGAAAAACCGAATTCTGTCATTTGGGGATCATTACTCAATGCATGTTGTATCCATGGCAATGTTGAATTGGGTAAACAGGCAGCAAAAAAGCTGATTGAGGTTGATCTTGACCATGCTAGCCGGTATGTTCAGTTGGTAAACTTTTTAGCCACAGCAGGAGACTTGAATCATGCAGTTGAAGCTCGGAGGAAGAGTGAAGAACAAGGAGACTTGAAACATCCTGGTTGCAGTTCCATCTGCGTAAATGGGGCTGTGCATGAATTTTTTGCAGGAGACTATTCTAATCCACACATGCCTGAGATTTATCCTCTGTTAGATAGAATCACAGAAGGACAAAAACAATAAGGAGATAAATAGAATGCTTACTTGTCATCAAACATGATATTGCTGATAAAGCAAAGTACTGAAGGAAAAGGAGTGCCAATCTCTCGAGCGAAATATTCAAATGCAAATTAAACTTTTATTTCGAAAAGTTAGACAAGTATAAGATACAAAGTTAAATTTACATTATTACGAACATTGCAACAATAGCCAGTTTAAGATTCTATAGAGGTTTTATAAGGTACAACGTTGCTTCCAATTCAAGAAACGCTAAGTTGTTGCTTAGCTGTCCAGGATTGATTAGGTTCTAGCTGCACTTCTCCAATCTGGTCAGCAAACAAAGGACACTGATCAGCAGCTGGTGAAGAATGCATTAAACTGATTCATTAAACTTAAATCAATACCTTAGCATTTTCGACACAGACAAAATCCCGATAGCAAGCTTCCATCTGTACATGCGGATTCCATAGGACAGTATCTGACCAACTGCACGAGTAACACAGGCAGGCAATAGTAATATAAATTGAAAGAACTTTCATAAATCTGAAAGTAAATTCCATATGTTAATGCTAGCTCACTTTGAGTTTTTGATAGATATTACATCACCCAGGCCATTATCAAGTTGCACTAGATCAGGAGCATCTAGATAGATGCAATCTACAAAGCCAGGAAAGTTGATGGTGTCCCTGATAAATCATCTGCTAAATTAGTACAGAATAGATATATAACAATGATTTCTGCATGTTCCTATTTTTTTCTAATATGACCAATTAAAAAACTGGAATATAAAATATGTTCTGAACTCTGAAAATTTTCCAAACCATGCGAAAGATCCATGATATACCTCTATCTTTTCCTAGAATTCTATAACTTCACTATTTTTTTGAAATGAAAAGAAAGGGAAGAGTTTACTGATTCTTCTTTTTTCCTAAAAATTAAAAAAAAAAAAAGACATAAACAAAATAAAAATCAAGACCAAAGTGACACCGAATTGGTAATGCAGACAGCTGTAGTGCCACTATTCGTATATTCAAATTCAAAGAGACTTTACTTTGGGGAGGAAAATAAAAACTTTTGGGAGGGAGAAGAAGACTTACCTTCACTGACTAACAAGATTTAATGAAAAGAATAATCTAGAAGGACCAAAGTGCATAGACTAGTGAACCAAATTTATAACGCAAAAGTATGCCATGTGACTAACATTGCCAAAACTGTAGAGCAACTCCCTTTTAAGAAGCACCAAAACATGGGTAACTGACCTTTCCTCTTTCCCCTCAATCGGATTCTTGGGATCAGGATATTTGTTAAATGTTTTACAACCTTTCAAGCCTCTGACAGTAGCTCCAGCTATGGATGCCTGCAAGGTATTCAATCAATCAATCAACCGAACCTTAATCCCAACTCGTTGGGGTCGACGACATGAATCATGCGTCTCCATTTCACTCTATTTGTTACAAGGTCCTCCGGAAGTTCCAGTAGCCTAAGATCTCTATCAACTAGGCTTACCTATGTAAGTTTAGGTCTTCCCTTATCTCGTTTAAACTCTCCTACATCTAACCTACTGATTTTACGCACTGCCGCATCTGATAGTCTTATTCATACATGCCGAAACCATCTAAGTCGACCAAGAAGGTATTGATAACCCAAATTTAAAGTTCATCGAGGAAAAGAATTGTTTGTAATAGTACACTACCTCTTGTTTTCAAATAAAGAAAATCCTTTTCCTTTGATCCTTCTCTATGTATTTTTTGGGCATATCACGACATATTTAGAATATGCCTCCAGTCCTCAGTTATCAGTAGCAGGGTACCACCCCAAAAGCAAAGAAAAATCCTATGTTTGGTAAAGTAACAGAAACTACAGTATATATAGCTGCTTATTAGATAATTTAATTACACTGAAGTACGTATGCAAGGCAGTGTTGAACGAGAATGGCCGTGTGTCTGTATTTGTAACTACCAGTTCTGTCGATAGGCTCTTTGCATCAAGAACAACCTGAAGAAATTTGAACAATCACTGAGTCAACGTTTGAGCAAGTCAACTGACTTACCAAGGCTGTTGGCATGTTGTATCGTTGATTGTTTACAAAAACAGAATTAACTATCAACTTTTTCCAGTAGCATAACGAAACATATTGTTCACCAATGATGATTAAAATGTTAGAGGAATAGAGAAAAACAAGAGCTGGTTCCCCACCGAGATATTACAAGACGCTTAAACAAGTACACAACCTCCTGTGGTTGCAATATTATTATGGCAAACAAAGGAGGTGTACTAATAAGGTTTAGCTGCGACGATCTGCTAGAACGAAATGCAGTCTGCTGACTACAAACTGAAGAACTACCAACCTTATATCTAGCCAAAAAGCTGAAGTCCCACATGGAACGGCTGTACGGAGCGTCCTTCAGTTCAAGGGTTACTCTGGGATTGCCTTCCACGTTTTCAGAGTCAAGAATGGACCAATCCATATTCCTTGCAAAGCCATGCTGTGCACAACATATTTATTATCCAAAAGTATAAAGAAAATTGCTGCATTAGAAACTTGCAAATATTAATGAATGTGTCATACAGATGGCCAATAGCACAATATACTAGTCCCACCATCTTTTTCTTTCGCAACACTTTCCTTTCCGGGATATCCCTAATCTTGCACAACAAGTTACCTTATTACCCACACGTTCCATCAATTCCACACAACTTTCAATAACCAATTTACTTTCATCTATCAGATCAACAAAAACTCCAACAAACTCAACTATTTTTAATACTTGACTTTATTTGAAGGGCAAAAATGACAGATCATAAAGACTTATATACACCTTAATCTCCGCAGTAAACATAAACACTCAAAAGTTTAGGGATGGAGGGAGAGTAGTTTAGACAACAGTGGAATGCATGTCCTCACACATGATAATAACAATAGTATGCCGTATTTGTTACTCACTTGTCGAATAGAGAGAACCATGTAATCTAAGCGTGACTTCTACGAAAGACAAAACTGACCACCAGAATGGCTTTCGAGAACTTGGAAGAGTCCTACGCTCATTCTAGTTGGAGTTCTTGACACTTTTCAACCAAACATTACAATGTAGTGATCACAGATTCGTGGTTCGAGTACACTCAGTTTAAATGACTTAACACATATCCAGCAGGGGCCCTTTTTATATCATAATCTAAACAAAATCCATCCTACCTGTTGCATTTTTCCAGGTCCAAACTGCGGAAAACAATGTGGAACCCCTCCACTGTCCCAACGAAAACATAGTCAGTATCGTTGAAATAAATCAGTTGAGCTAGTGCAAGTTTCAACCATGTAAATGTCCAGATGACAAGATTTGATGTATTCACTTATCACCCAGGTCACATTTACTAAAATAAATCAAAAGTCCAATGCAATGCAGACAAGTAAAGCAATCTTCCAAGAGGCACTAAACTAACCAGACCAAAAGCTTAATCTCAGTGGCCAGAGGATTCACTTACCTGATGGGTTTGGTCTTGTTGAACACAGCATCAGGACGAACAAACAAAAGATCTCTTCCATTTGGAACCTTCCAAGATGTTATGCACCCTCCAAACAGATATATCTCGGCTTCACTACAGCAGAGCAATCAATCAACCCATTAAACAAAAAAACACAAACTTTGATACAGTGGTTCACACCCAATCCATTGAATCCAAAGCAAATGCCTAAAATCAGCATCAACTGAGGTAAAATGATGAGAACCCAGAAAGCGAATTCACCTTCCATTAGCAGAAGTGAGGACGAGCTTGGGTAAATTCCCTTCTCCTTCTGTAGTTCTCACTCCAAGTGGTGCAAAGGAAGCTTCTTTGTTTGCGGTCGCGAAAGCCATTCCAGAAAACCTGCAATTCGCAATTACGATTATAGAGATGGGTAGTGGGAATTAGAGGAGGACATTGATGGTGGAAGAAGGTAGCTGACCGCTTGACTCGCCGGGGAACTGAAGAGTTTAAGGCGGGGAAGGAGAGAGACATGGAAGCCATCGCCATCTGGTTCGAGAGCGAAACGAAAATGAGGCGAGTCGTTTATGTCGTTGTGGCATGTCTGCAAATATTCGCATATTCTATCCTCTTTTTTTTTTTACCCGCCATAAACACAAAAAACCCTCTGAAGTTTTCAATTTATTATGAATCAATCATTAAGTTTTTTATTCAGCTAAATAAATCATTAAATTTTTTAAATTGCACCAATTTAGCCACAAAGTCTAGTTTATGATGATTTTTAACGCAAAAAAATGACGCGAATTGATCAAAAAACTCAACATAAAATGTCTCTAAGTGTCCGCTTACAAAAAAAAAAAAAAAAAACATTAAAAGAATATCATTGGAAAAATTAGGCATGGTTACGTAAGGGAAAACAACGTGATATTCTCATATTGCGCATGTGTGTTTTTTTTAATTAATCAAAAAACTCAATATAAAGTGTCTCTAAATATCTGTTTATAAAAAAACAAAAAAAACACAGATTAAAAGAATATCATTCGGAAAATTAGGCGTGGTTAGGATAAGAGAAAACAACGTGATATTCTCATATCCTGCGTGTGTTTTTTTTTAATTGGACAGTTAGAGACACTTAAGGTTTCACTTTATGCTCAATCCGCGTTATTTTTTAGCTTGGAATATCATCAGAAATTAAACACAGTGATTAAGTTGATATAATTTTGAAAGTTGAGCTATTCGGCTCAGTAAAACGTTTAGTAGCGGATCCATAACAAATTGAGACGTTCAAGGTTTATTTGTGATTTTTGCCCTTTTTTATAAGTATTCTATCCATAACCTTGTTCTGTTTTTTGAACTTTTTCTCAAGAATCTTTCCACTTGTTCAAAGTTCCAATTTTTCTTAAAATTGTTCTTAAACAACACATAAGACATCAAGAATTCCACTCCAAGCTTATGATCCAATTGATCATGAAGTATATACATCACACTTTATCTTATATACACTTATCAATGGTTTTGTTTATTTACAGTTACAAATTGAATCATATCATTCTTGTCCCCTTTTCTCCTCTCAAAGATTATTCCTTTAAAGGATTGTTGGTACAAAGCACTCTTTTTTAAGCTAGCCAGTTGATGAGTTAACAAGGTGGCAAATCCTTTGGAGGAGGCAAAACATTCTGATCTCGTCCTCTTCCATCCTTAACTACAAAAGCCGTCTTCAGTCCCCAACCAGTGTGCACCTCTAGATGACAATGCAAGAACCAAACACCTGATCCATCATCAACAAATTTGAAACACAATTTTAGTCCAGCCTAGATTTTGAAGAAGAAAAAAAAGTTGGCGGAAAATATGTAAAAAAAATTAACCCAATTTTGAACATATGTTCAAATATAAAAACAGTCAATTTTGGAATATGAAGGGTTGTGTTTAAAAGTCATGGGAAAAAAATGTAAAGAACCCAATTTTGAATAATGAAGGAATGTGTTCAAATGTAAAGAACTCGATTTTGAAGATATGAAGGGATGTGTTTAAAAGTTGGGGAAAGAAATGTAAAAAACCCATTTTGAACAAACGAATGGATGTGATCAAAATGTAAAGAACCCAATTTTGAGTAATGGATCATGAAATGTTGTGTTTAAAAGTTTGGGGGAAAAAATGTGAAGGACCCAGTTTTGAAGATATGGGTTGTGTTTAAAAATTGCGGAAAAAAAATGTAAAGAAGCAATTTTGAAAATATGAACCTGGATTGTCTGCTCTGAAGCGAATGGCGGTCCATCCACCGGTCGGAACCCCAACAGTGTTCCTTTCAATCGGATCAATCAAGTTAAATTTCGCCGGATCTTTCCTCCGATCAAAGTTTCCGACTCCAGTTCCGACCACAAAGAAATTATACCCATGTAAATGAAACGGGTGCGATTCCACCGACAGAAGATTCGTGTCCTGCAACACCACCTCCACCGTCGAATTGAACTTGATCTTACTCACCCTCGTCCCCTTCACTGACCCAAGACTCGCCGTCAACGGAGCTCCTGTGTAATTAAACGGCTTCGGCGGCCGGTCGGGAAAATTCGTCTTGAAAACACCCGAAGCATTGAAGTAATGCGCCTGAAGCAGAGCCGTCTCCGGCATCACGAAGGAGATGTTGTTCAGAGTCGCGACGAATTTCGTCCCGTTAACGCAGCTCCGGCACGGATCGATTCCGAACCCAATCGTGTAGAACAATCTCCGGTTGATTTTCCGGGGCACGTTCGCCGGAAACAGGGGACAGTTCAAGCTGCGAACTTTCTGGGCGTAATCGAGGGCAAATGCGGTGTCGTTTGGAGCAGGGAGTTGGGGCATTGACGGGATGATGGAGGTCGGTACGGCGGCGTATTGGAGTATCCCGGCGGCCATTTTGTTGTCGACGGGAAGGGGTGCGTCCATAAACGGCCGGGCGGCCATGAAATACCTCCCCGGAGCGGCGATAGCGTTGATGAGGACGTTGGTGGTCTGGCCTGGGGCGATTACAATGGCGGCGGTGGTGAACGGTTTCGTATACACGGCGTCGACCTCAACCACCGTCATGTTGTGGCCGGAGACGGCGAAGAAGAGCTCATCGTTAAGAGCCGCGTTGATGATTCTGAGCAGGTATGTTTGCCCTTGCTCTACCTCCATTGCAAAAGTATCTGAAATTTGAACACAGTTTACTTAATTTTGATCTGAAAGTAGGGTTCTTTTACTTGAATCAAGATAAAGTTGCCATCTTTGCTTATTTTAGAGAAAAGCAAGTGATAGTGATCTGAAAGTAGGGTTCTTTACTTGAATCAAGTAAAGAACCAATGACCAAACAAGTGATAGTGATCTGAAAGTAGGGTTCTTTTTACTTCAATCAAGATAAAGTTACCATCTTTGCTTATTTTAGAGAAAAACAAGTTGCTTTGAAGCATTCGTTGTGGCTTACGTTTCTCGAAACATGGGAAGAGAGGTCCAGGCTTGCCATTGATTGTGTGAGCATCAGACATATTTGGTGCCAATCCCATTTGTGCACCTTGGTTCTCTATCTCCTCTATATCCTTATGCCACCATTCTCCTGCACAAAACCCCAAATTCAAGTATCCTTATTGATCCAATTTGGATTAAGGGTGTCCATTTGCTTGGACTTAAGTGCGTGTTTGACAACAAGTTTTTCAAGTAGCTGTTGCGTTTGAAAAAACTATCTACGGGTAGTTTTTTGCCTTTAGTTGTGGCTTTTTGATCTCAACCATTAAAACGCGACATCTAATTGAAGCAACTATTCCTAAAGGGGCACAAGTCTAGTGAACATTATTTTCATAATAAGGCAATGGTGAAGATTAAAGATTACACTAATGGTGCATAGAATGATAGGATCATTACCCATGAAATTTGTTTATTTTTAGTTTAAGATTTACCTAAGAGAATAATCTGTTCCCTGTTTGGCTGCGGGAAAGGATATGGATTTCCTGGTTTCGGCATAATAACAATTGCGCCATAAACTGTGGCCCTTAGCCACAGAATGTGAGCATGCCACCATAGAGTTCCTCTTTGTCCTGTCACGTTAAAATCATAGGAATAGCTATTCCCCGTTTGTATCGGACATTGTGTGATATAAGCTGGTCCATCCGCCCACCCGTTCCTGTACTGCTTCAACCCATGCCTGTATAAGAATCACCAAACAAAGACTCAGGTCTATTTCGCTTTATCAGATTGCATTATTTGTATTGAAAGTACATACTCCCTCCATCTCATTCATGTTGTCCCTTTTCGTTTACAAATTGTATAGGGAAGGGGACAACATGAATGAGACGGTGGGAGTATCTTGGACGATAGATATGTCAGAGTTGTACCAGTGAATAGACATGTTATATTGTGCATGGTTTGTGACATTAACAATAACTCTGTGACCCTCTCTCACATATATGGTTGGCCCTGGGAACCTCCCATTCACTGTCACAATTGGCTTGGCATGGCACAATCTGCTCACATTCTTCACTTTGATCTGCAACAATTTACAACGCACGTCTACTACATCAAGTAGCTAACAGATAATCTAAACACAGTTTTGCAGTCTAGTTGCTCACCTCAAACTGGTATCTCTTGATGGAAGCTTCGGATGGAGAATAAAAGAATGCGAAAAGAACGACGACAGATAACGTTAAACTCGAAAGGTGCTGGACTTGAACTGCCATCTCGGGTTAGTCTTCTTCAACTGACTGTTTAGATGTGTCTGTGTGGATGAAGCATTGAGATGAGAGTTTGAACTGTTTAAATAGGGCAACAGGACCTTTGTGGTTAGGTAGAGTTGTCTTGGCAAAATATTTTCTATGTCAAAGCTTATAAGCAAAACTGTGAGAGAGACTTGAAGGCAGTTTGAGTACCCTTAGAGGCAGAATTTTGAGATAAGGGTTGTTTATATGAGTACCCTTAAAGTTTCTAAAAAAAGAAATCCACCAATTTTTTAGGGACATCTCGAAAAGGAATACGTATCATCTGTTTAGTGACAGAGAGAGTATATGAAACTACACCTTAACCTCAACATCGTGAATATTTGAGTTAGTGGCCTAAAATAAACAGTGTCAATTAACAGTTTGAGGTTGGATTAGCATACATGTTTATAACAATGGTGAAGCTATCCGAAGGGGCAGCCGCCGTCGGTACTAAGTTGTAGGACACCTGAAATTATTGGGAATTAGCTCTAGATTTTCATCCTGTGGTAGAAAATGGTGAGAAGAATCCACTATTGGTCCTATAATTTGGCATGATTTTCTCTTTTAGCCGTAAATCTTTAATTAGTAAGTGTTAAGACTATAATATACTCCCACGTCTGTGAATAATTGTCCCGTTTCATTTTGTTATTTCAAGATTCAATATTTAACTCAAATTTTAACAAAGATAAACAATTTAAAAACAAATTAAAAAAATGTATTTAGAAAATTTACATTGCAAATTATAATACATATATAAAATATTTCATTTTCGATATCTAAACACTGGAAAAAAAATCATAGATTAAATATTGTGAAACTGTCAAAATAAATGAGATTGTTTTTGGCGGACGAAGGGAGCAATACTTAGAATTATGGAGTATATAACTGGAAAAAAAAAATGTAGTTCAAGTTAAATACTCCCTCCGTCCTGAATTAATAATAGACTTTCTTTGTACTGTTTCAAAGTTCAATATTTGACTCAAATTTTAATAAAGATAAAAAATTCTAAAAAATTCATAAAAAATATAATTAAAATGTTTATACTTCTAACTATGATATGCATATAAATTATTTAGTTTTAAATGTCTAAACATTCATGAAAATAAATCAAAGATTAAATACTGTAAAATAGCAAAAAGAATGTGTAACATTTTTTGGGGACGGATGGAGTACTTAGTTCATGAGTTAAGGTTGCTTTAATTTTTATCCTTTATTTTAAACTATAACTGTAACATTAATTAAGTGATGATTGCTCAGCATGTAAGATTTGGGAAAGGAAAACGTTTTTAAGCCAAGCTAAGAGTACAAAAAACCTCTGCCTTGAAGTAAAAGTAAGAGATTTCAGATTCTGATACTCCAAGGATCCTTTTCAGCTTTGCATGGTGAGAACTACTTTAAGCCAATGTTAATATTCAGGCCAAATGTCACTCTCTAACAAATTGGGATCTCTGTTTGATTGATGCTTTATGGGAATCTTTTGGTAACATAATCATCTAGGTTATTGGCTTAACCTAAGTTTTGTATGTGTATCAAAAGCTTTTAGAATTAGCTTCAAAAGAGGCTTACTTATAACTTGCAAGGTTCTTTTTGATTTCTTGGTTAGTGTCTCTTGCTTCCCCACCAATTATTAATTAGATTCAAGAAGGGTTTACTTGTCTTAAAGCAAAGATATTCAGCAGATTAAGTACTACTACCTCCGTCTCTGATAAAAATGGTGTTTTTCGTTTTTAACATTTAATCTTTGATTTTATTTCCTTAGCAAAGATATTCAGCCAATTATCTAAGAATTTGAGTGAATGATTGGAAAGAGGAGTGGGATTTAACTAATGGAATATGAAGCACATACATCATTGAAAATTAACATTTACTAATGGAATGTGAAGCTTTATTCATTCAGAAGTACAATCCCTCATATCCCTCTTCCAATATCCTCTTTTTTTTTTCTTTTTTTTTTTGCATTTAACTTTTTTTTTTTTGCTTTTAGCTGCCACTCTGTCAGTACAATACAATCCCTCAAATCTATTCTATTGAACTAGAGTGTGTTCTTTATCTAAAAAAAAAAAAAAAAAATCAATCAAAACTCGATCTTTTCAATATTTCACTCCAAAATTTCTTCTCACAAATATCAAATCAAAATTCAAATACATCTCACTTTTCTCCAAATCGTTGAGGCAGCGAACACACTCTTAAGACGAGATTATTTTAGGAAAAAGATATTACTGTACTAATTTTTTTCTGTTGGAACATTTGTGACTTGTGAGCTGATGAGTTTTGAAAAACTTTCCAAGTTTTCTTTTCCGAATTTTCTTCATAAGTGTTTAGAGTGATCATAACTAGTTTTTAGAAGATGGAAAATCTTATTTCCTAAAATTTAGAAAATTCAGTGTTAAAATGAAAAACTTTCAAAGTTAAACTAGCCAACACTTTATTTTCTAAACTTTGAAGCTATATGATTGTGCTACATTTTCTCCCCTTGTATCAAAAGGCATAAATTGATCAGAGATAAGAAGCTAAAACAGCATAAAGGCAACATGAAACTAAATGAATCAATAGAAACTTCAAACTTCAAGAAAGATTTATATCAACTTATTTTATGAGAGTGGTGTACATATTATGAGAGTATGTAGTAGTAGTATATTATTGAGGTGGATTCATTCATTGTTGCAGCAACATGATCCTTCCCAAACACAACCAGAAGTTGCATAATCCCGACAGTCACTTGTACACTTACCCACATTGCAAGTTTCTCCGATAGGTATACTCACACGCCAATCACATTGAACTCGTTCATCCGTCTTATCCAGCCACGGTCCACCAGAAGTGTCCGCGAAGTTGCAGCCGAAGGAACCTTCTCCAAGACACTGAGATGTCTCCTGTGCATAGCCGTCGAGTGAGCAAAATGTTTTGATAGCAAGATCGTTGCATGTTCCGTCGGTTGGTACCGGCACACGCATCTTGTAGGGTATCAATGTTGGATGATACTCGGGCTCGATCTCAAGCTCGTCCGAGTCGGAGTCGGTTTTAGAATCATAGTTACAACAGCATTGGTCATCACCCTCGCAGTAAGAACTGTCAAATCCATAACCCATTTGGGAACAAGAGATTTTACAAGCAGTTGGAACACAAGGCTGTTCATCATCATCTATAATAATACGGTGGGCACAATCATCACTATCATCAATTGGGTCTCGTGCAGTGATTGTCAATTCTATCAAAATTAATTCAAAAAAAAAAAGAATGAGAATCTGTGAGATTGTAATTAAGGCCGTGTTCTTTTGGTATGTTATCAAGATATTGATATCAGTAAAGATAAAAAAGTGTTAGGTTAAAATAGAGTTACATAATGATCATAACAAGCAGGAAAAAATAGGGAAACAATACAAATTCTAAAACAACTTAGCATTTCTTTCGTCCCAATAAACTTAATGTATGTTTGACTGGGTTAGAGTATTAATGATTTTTTGTTAACATTTAAGAGTAATAGAGTCGCCCAAAATAAACTCTAATTTTCAGGCCCGCTAACACCGTTGACTTCATTGTCTAATGAGTACTTAGGGATGTCACTAAACACACCTAAAGGAGCAATATGTGATTCCCCCACAAAACCAGCCTCTTGTGTCTTCCCCACCCAAAGAGGTGCCTCACAACGAACTATCCTTCCAACTTTTGGAAGAAGGCACCATAAAATCCTTGAACTTTTCAAAATTTTCATCATTGAATCTTTTATCCGGTCGAATAAACATTAAACTTTCAAAATTGTACATATTTAGTCATTGTGTCCGATTTTTGATAATTTTTCACGTGAAAAAACAACGCAGACTGAGTGAGGAGTTAAATATAAAGTGTTTCTAAATGTTCAATTAAAAAAAAACACGTTAAAATAATACCACCGGAAAATCAGAGCGCGACTGGGGCAAGGGAAGGGTGATAATTGTCCATTATTATTATTATTATTATTATTATTATTATTATTATTATTATTATTATTATTATTATTATTATTATTATTATTA
>JBBYHH010136109.1:0-14382 GCA_038382905.1 Daphne laureola
TATATATATATATATATATATATATATACTGTCAAATCAGTTATCCCTTAACAGCAACAATGTAACCAGCTGAAAGGAAGGCAAAAAAGAAGAGTAAAGTCTATCCTCAAACGTCTTACCCATAGTTCATTCAAATTGCAGTAACTTGTCAAGGATTAGGCTTGGGATAGTTATACACTTTGATGGATAGTTTAGAGTGCAAAAGAGATGAATTATGAAATTTTATGGATAATTATACAATTTTCACTTAATTTCCAATGTCTGAAGGATTAAAATGACTTGTACTTTTCATACTTCTGCCGTAAACGAGCCGAGCCGAGCTGAGCCCGAATATCACTAGTTCGAGTTCGTTCGAGCCGAGCTCGAAAAAAACTGCTCGAGCTCGGCTCGTCTAATGTTCGAGTTCCGCTCGATAGTTCGTGAACTCGAAAAATTTAAGTATTTAATTAATTAAAAAAAAAAAACTAAGTTGTAAATTATCCCAAACCATCATCTTCCTTGCGTTCGTGGCTCGTGAAGTTCAGTTCGTTCAACGTGGTTCGACTGTTCGAGCTCGAAATGGCTCGTGAATGACTTGATTCCTTTTTTACTCCTAGCTCAAATTGGCTCGTGAGCTCGGCTTGTTTTACTACTCGAATCAAAATTTCATATCGAGCTCGGGTTCGTGGCTCGTGAAGCTCGGATCATTTAATGTGATTCGAGCTCGAGCTCAAACTGACTCGCGAACGGCTCGGTTCATTTTACACCCCTAAATTACTTCAGGCCTTGAGTTTAACAGAGTGATAGTTTAGGCCTTTAAGTGTCCGAGTCCACATAGTTCAGGGAACTAAGGTGTCTTTCGGCCTCAAGATTTGGGTTCTAATAAAAAAAAGCTGTTGGGCTCGTTGTATGGCCCAATATGATCAGCCCAGATTCAAGTCGCCGACGCAGTCGCCGTCGGCGTTAACCCCCTTCCGCTCTCTCTCTTTCATTTCCCCGCCAATGGCGATTTCTGAATATCACTACTCCGCCGTGCCTTATTATAGCTCACCGGCTTAACCAGCTCACCATGAATCTTTCGGTCGGCCACTTTCTTTCCTTCTCGAGGTATTTTCCTTCGAATTTCTTCTTTCACTGTACGTTCCTGGTTTTCAATTCGAATTTGGTCGTTCTTTGTTTCTCCCTTCGATATTCTAGAGCTGTGCGAATGATATATCTGTGCTTTATAAGTTCCGATGCCACCTTTTGAAGAGGTTTAGTAGTTTTATGAGTGATGCTAGGTGTGAAGCTAGAGATTGCACATATGTTTCCTTTCTCTAGTAATCTGTCTGATGAAACCTATAAGTTTTTGCTATAATCCATTTAGCTTGCTCATAATGAAGTAAATTTTTCTAGTGGGCAGGGGAGTTGTTCAGAGGAGGCGTAATTTGCTCTGCTATTCCTTGCTGGTCTTTTGTTGTCTTGTTTTTCAGTTCTTTCTTTGTTTATCATTTATTGTTTGCAGCAGACGAAACAGCAACATGGTGAAAATTGATTATCCATGTTATATTAGTAGGAGATATTTTCTCTCAGATTCTGGGCTTTATCATTTTCCAAGAGAAGGTTGATGATTTGATTTTCTTATGACATTGTTTTATTCTTTGCATTCTCTCAGGGAATCGAGATTTAGACATCCGAAAAGAAGAAAAGAAAGTTACTGACATCCCCGCCACCCAAATAACAATAGCTTGCTGTGAGTTTAGATTGAAAAATGGCAGTATTGCTGAGACTAAGGGGATCATTTGTTCAGATTCCGAGTGCTCTTTCCGTGTTTTGCTCTGCTGCTTACACATCATCCTGTGAGGTTCAAAAGATAACTAAGATCATCAATGATCATCCATTTCCCAGACAGCCTCTCCACCCCACCCTCTCTCAACATATCCCACCAGCTTTGCTCTCGGTAGAGTTTGTAGAAAATGTTTTAGGAAGCCTCTTTGCCGCTCATTCCAATGGTTTAAAGGCACTTGAGTTTTTCAAATTTTCTCTTCATCAATCAGAGGCACCCCCGTCATCTGATGCTTTTGAGAAAACCCTTCACATCCTCACAAGAATGAGGTATCTAGATAAAGCTTGGGAATTGATGATCGAAATGCAGCGAAGTCAGCCATCTCTGTTGACACTTAAGTCGATGAGTATTATGCTTTCAAGAATTGCCAAGTTTCAGTCCTATGAAGACACTCTCAATGCATTCAAGAGAATGGAGACTGATGTTTTTTCTGGGAGGAAGTTTGGTGCTGAAGAATTCAATGTTTTGCTTAGAGCACTTTGTGCCAACAAGACGATGAAAGAAGCGCGATCAGTTTTCCATAAACTGCATCCACACTTCTCTCCAAATACCAAAACCATGAATATTCTGCTCTTGGGTTTCAAGGAATCAGGAGACATTACAGCAATGGAGTTGTTCTACCATGACATGCTTCGGAGAGGGTTTAAGCCCAACCTGGCTACTTATAATATCAGAATTGATGCTTACTGCAAAAAGGGTCACTTCGGTGATGCTCTGCGTCTGCTGCAAGAAATGGAGAATTTGAACTGCTTTCCTACAGTCGAAACCATGACCACTTTGATTCATGGGGCAGGTCTTGCTCGGAATTTACACAAGGCGAGGGAGTTGTTTGATGAAATTTCAAAGAGATCGTTGCAACCTGACATTGGAGTATACAATGCTTTAATCAGCTCGTTGATTAGGTCAAGAGATCTGAACTCAGCAATGAAATTGATGGTGGAGATGGAAGAGAAGCAGATTGGGCATGATGGTATGACATATCATGCTATGTTTGTTGGGACAATGAAATTGGCTGGAATCGAGGGTGTGCAGGAGCTGTATACTAGAATGGTTGAGAAAAAATTTCTTCCGAAGACCCGAACAGTGGTGATGATAATGAAGTATTTCTGTGAAAAGGACAAACTTGATTTGGGTTTGAATTTTTGGGACTACACTATACAAAATGGGTGTTGTCCTCACAGTCATGCATTGGATCTTTTGGTAACGGGATTGTGTTCCCGAGGACGACACACGGAAGCTCTTGAGTGCTGCAAACAGATGTTGAATAGGGGGAGACAACCGAGTGAAACAGTATATCATATGCTGCATAGGTGTTTCGAGCGATCAGAGGACTCAAAACAGTTGAGCGAGCTCAATAATATGATAGCTGAGCTACAATCTGTTTTGCCTCCACCTGCGAATCGATCTATTTATATTTCCTGATGACAGATACAAGGTCCAGTGCTTCTTGACTTTCTGTGAATAGATCTAACTCTGCTTTGTTTATGAAATCCAAAATATTTTAAAATCTCGTGTTATAACTTTATTTGCACTTCTTTGCATTGCTAGAAAAAGAAAGTTTGAAGTTTGTCCCCTGTTATGTTCTCCTATAATAACTCGAAAGGAAACAAATTACCAGTCTTCACTTAAGAGTCCTGATCCCTATAATTTTTCTTTTCACTGTCAGGCATGTTCTATACTTGATGAAATGGTATCACGGGCTGGCTTTAGGTGGCTTTAGGACTGTCATGATGGGGCAGCCAAGGAATGATTTTCAGCCTGCGCTCATGTCCACAGGTTGGTCTTTTTTTTTTCTCAACTCTTTTAAACTAAACCCGGTACTGTTTTGTCTGCTAAGAATAGAAGAGATCCAGCAGCTAGAAACATTTTGTTTATTGAGCACCCTTTCTGTGAGATCAATCCTCTGAAGCCCAGACACAGCTGAATTGTAGCTTTTGCCTTCCTTCCATGGTGGTTCATTCATGGAGGTTCCTCTTCTTTACTAGATGAGGAGCATGAGGTAGAAAGGCGCTAGCTTAGCTAATAATGATTTCGAATCGACCGCATTAGCAAGTCAAGATCAAGAATATGCAGTCAGCTTAATACTGTCATTTGTTAAGATGTAGCAATGCATTATGATTCAGGAGGCTCAGTGATGAGCAGTTTTGGCTAAAAGTTTTGGGTTGTGCACTTCTCAGTTTTTTGACATTTTATGGCCAGAAAAGGTGACTTGATCTCTGAAAGGAGAAGTCTTAGCTTAAAGGAGATGTAATGTAAGAATGAAGAGTTTATCATGTAATCTAAATTTATCTAGAGCAAGTTACATTTTATCGTGTAGAGTAGAACATTTTATTTAAAGTAAGAAAAAAAAAAAAAAGGAAATTCTTTTTATCTGTTGTATTGTGGTGAGCCAGTTAGTCATTAAATTTATTTATTTTTCTGAATAATTACAATATCTTGTTTTTATTGAGGATTCTTTTACTCCCTAGACCCTAGGGTGAGAACGAGCCGAGCCAAGCCAAGCCCGAGCCCTGGCAAGCTAGGCTCGAGCTCGTTAAGATTGGGCTCGGCTCGAATTCTGTTCGAGCCTAAAATCAGGCTAGAGTTCGGCTCGAATTCTGTTCGAGCCTAAAATCAGGCTAGAGTTCGGCTCGAAAGCTTGTGAGACTCAATAATGAATTGGTTAGGTTCGTTTCAGTTTGGTTCGATCAGGTTCGAACCGAGCTCGTGAGCTCAAAAATTCTTGATATATGTAATAAATTGTTAGTTGTATCAGAAAAATTCGATTAATGGATCAAATATTATAATTTTATTGAGAGTCGAAATTTTTTAGGAGGGGTAAGAGTCTACGTACTATGTAGAGGTAGAGAAGATTTAATTAAAAATGCACTTTAGAATCGTTAAGGTTCATGAGCTTTTCGAACCGAGCATCTCAAGCTCGAGCTTGGCTTGTTAAGTAAACGAGCTTAAAAGTGGGTTCGAGCTCGAGCTCTCGGCTCATGAACCTCTACTCGTTAGAGTTCGAACTCGAGCTGAGTTCGAGCCTGCTCGTTTCATTTCTCACCCCTAGACTCTAGTTCTTTAAGATGTGATTGTAGGACGAGATGGCATGGACCTCATTCCCAACTTGTATATAGGTACTGCCCAATCTTTGTCCACTTCTCTAGGTTGTAACTTCCCATTTATTTATTTTTTACAAGAAATAAATATTCATTCAATGATGAATAGTCTGAGGTTTGATAAACATACTACTCCCTCCGTCTCGTAAAGATTGAGACATTTGATTTTTTACCTTGTGTTTGACTTAATTTTTAGTAAAGAAGAATTTGTTAAAAATAATTTTAAAATATATATTTAGAAACTAGACACATTCATTTAACATATGCATATAAATTATTTAATATTATATGTCAACATGTTGAAGAAAAAAATCATAGATTAAATACTGAAAACAGAATGTTACAATTTTTATGGAACGAATGGAGTAATTATGATTATAAATATCATAGGAACTAACTGAGCTCTTGACAGAAGATGAGCAAAAAAAAAGTACCTAAAAGCCATAAAGCTTAAAATTGTCTTGAAGTATGAATTAAAACAAAATCTAAAATAGAACGAGCAAAACAAACTACTAAAAATATAGATTATCATGATGACAGAAGAGCAAAGTCAATAATCTAAGTGATCAGGAATTTTTTCAACGTCTCATATTAATCAAGGGCGGTCATTGATCAATGTTACTTATGTTAAGGAAATCCCTAATCTCTTAGTTTATGTGTGAAAATCTTATGGAAATACTCACTTGTATTTTACTTATCTGGAGACCAGTTGTCTAGTGTTAATCATCAATAAAGAAGACAAAGTAACTGGTCATGGAGAAGCATCCTAAGAAAATGAAGGCCACAAAACCGCCTAAAGCAACCTAAGCAATAACATGAAGCAACTTAATGAAAGCAAATAACAAATAACTAGAAAGCAACAAAGCTCACAAGCCAAAAGTAATCGCACGAAGTGTTGATCACAACAACAGGAACATGCTCTGAAAACGCCCAATTTGGACCTAGACGAATGAGGGTGTCGTACAGAATCATCCATTTTCATGGAGCAAAACGTCCCTCACCATGCAAGTGCCATTGAAGAGGCCATGCCACCTATAAGAGACACCAACCAAAACTAATAGCGAGCAAACCAGACCGACAAAAACAACAACAAAGTTCGACACAAAAATAAGAAAAACAACAAAAGAGGTCCAGAAAACATGAAATAGAGCAAGCCATGCAGGCCTCGCACCGAGCAAGCTCACCATTCAGAAGCTCATGGCGCTGTGTGGGGCAGGAAATCCCCCAACCCCACCAAATTCTTCACCTTCCACAACCTGCCAACAACCGTAGCACAATGGACAAATTTTTTTTACAGCACACAATCGAGATTTTGAATCTGTAACGCCCAAAATCAAAATTTTATACACGAGTGCCCTGAATCCTCTGAGAGGGCAAAAGAAACTCGTCAACATCATATACAAAAGGCCATCCAAGAGAGGCCCTGGGCATGATTTAGCAAGGAGGATGTCTATAAAGGCGGGAGACGAGTTTTATCCTTACTTTAAATCTCTATTCATCAATTCAGCCCAACTTCAAAATTAAACCTTATTTTTCTATCCATTCAATTCTACGTAACTTCAACGAATCTAAACTAGTTTATTTATATATTTGAAATTATGGTAGAGTTAGAAAACTGTCATTTTTTTCACTTTTCTTAATTTTCGTATCAAGCCAATCGTAGCTATTAGAAAGATTAATTACTCTTCTGTTCCACAAATATTATAGTTCTTTTTATTTATTATTTTCACAGTATTAATTTATAATTTTTTATTATTATAAATTTATAGACATGTAAAATTAAATGATTCATATGTTTCTCCTAATTTATAATCTAAATTTTTAAAATATAATTTTCAATTTTTTTTACTATTTATTTTATTAAGATTTGGAGTAAAACATAATAACTTAAACATTGAAATCAAACGCAAGGAGAGAGGAGCGGAGTATTATTTGTTTACGTGGTTACTAAACTAAGTTGTGGTTGTCTTTTACAGCTCGAGACACCAAAAATAGAAAGCTAAACGGATCCTAAACTTTTCCCCAATACTCAAAGCACTTATTAACGTAACATTAATAAGCACCTCGTTTTAAATACTAATTAGCAGCTTCAAAACAAGGACTAATTATACATCTAGTCCCTCAAACTTATCAAATATCCAAAATGACCCCCATATTTTAATTAATGTTGTTAAACGCGGACAGGGGTGGTGTTGGGCGGAGTAGGAGCAGACGCCAACAACGCCGACCGGCGGCCACGCTCGGACCGGCTGTTCTCAGCAAACTTGAGACTTCCTTGGTGCATTCCTTTTTTCTTCTCATCCTCATTCCACTCCGACGAGTAGTAATGCTCCTCCGTCGACTTCATGGCGTCCTTAGACGCCGGAAACAACATCCCTCCCCACTGCGGGAAGTAAACCAAGACGACCGGAAGGGTGCAGCAGATAATCATGATCCCCATGTTGGTCAGCCCTTCCGCGGTCGAGAACTGCGTGGTGGAGAAGAAGATGAGCTGGGTCAACCCGGCGCCGAAGTTGCCTCCCGCGCCGGTAAAGCCGGAGAGGATGCCGAGGGAGCGGCGGGAGACGAAGGGGATGACACCGAATGTGGCACCGCAGGCTGACTGGGCACCGACGGAGAAGAGGATCATGGCGGCGACAGCGGTGGGGAGGGTGTTGGCTTTGCCCAGCCACACGCAGAAGCAGCCGCCCATTGTTTGGAGGATCCACATAACCCAGAGACGGCCCCTCATCCCGAACACACGCCCCGCCGCGTCGGAAGCGTAGCCGCCGAAGGGACGTGCCACTAAATTCGCCATCCCGAAACTTGCCGCGATGAATCCGGCTGTTTGGAGCTTTAGGTGAAACCTGCGGTTTCCAAAAAAATGTTACGTTTAATTTTTGATATTGTGTTTAACTCGAATATTTACTATAACGAATTTGATACAAAAAATATCGCTATAAAAATATATTGTAAAACTAAAAATATTAATTTATTATTTTCATATTATATATTTTACTTTATACGAAAAAAATATTTTAAAAAAAATTATAGATTAAATGGTTAAAATGAAATTTAAAATTCTTTTTTCAGACAGAATAAATACTATATAATAAAATTTAAAAATATCTGTGATATGATCATCAAAATTAAGCTACTGCCTGTTTAATTAGCTAGATCTGATTAAACAGTAGTTAAATTAAGCTAGTTTGGGCATGCAATATTATGATTAACATTTACTAATAATAATAATAATAATAATAAAAATTACCTATCAAAGAAATATTCGGCAATGACATTATCAGTGGTGAGTTCAACTCCCATGGAGTATCCGTAGAGGAGAACAAAGATCCAGGTCCTGTAGTTGGTGACGGAATTCCACAGAATCTGATATCAAAATTAATTAGCGACAAATTATATTATTAATCTCGATACTAATTAGTTACTACTACTGATTAATTACTCTATTTGTTTAATTAATGTGATTAATTAATTAATACTCATTTAAGTACATATATATATATACCTTAGCGAACTTGTCGTTAGAAACGTCTCCTTTCTTCGTAAGATCACCTCTGTTTCCGTCGGGCAAATCCTGTCCCAGCGTCAGCACCATGATTCCGGTGATAATATGAAGCCACCCAGGAATGAAGAACGCAATCCTCCACGCCAGAAACGGCGTCGCACCGGTCCTCTTTATGATATCGAAAACCAGCGGCATCAGCAGCTGGGTGGCGCCGCCGCCCATGTTCCCCCATCCGGCCGCCGTCCCATTCACCAGCCCGATGATCTTCCCGTTAAACATCGTGCTCATCCAGTACTGACACGAAACAAATGTGGCCAAACAGAACCCGATCATGAACCGGACGGTGATGTACCCGGCGGGTCCTTCCACGAGCGCCATGCAGAACACCGTCGGGGCGGAGAGCATGATGAGGAAAGCGCAGCCGTATCGGGGTCCGATGAGGTCACACACCGCACCCATCACTAATCTGAAGATTACGAAATATTGTTGATTAGAGGATAAAAATATAAAGTAAACATATAAGATAAAAATAATTTTTTTAAATGAGAATAGAAATGAAGGATAATAAGGTAAAATTAATGTTAAAATGTGTTTTTTTTAGTTTACGCTATCAATTTTGTGATGGCGGTCTAAAAAAAAATGTATCAATTTTGTAAATTAACAAAATAAATAGTTATCTTAAAAAAAACGAACCTGGAGAAAATGCTGCCGGAGACGGAGGCAACACCGGCATTACCGATGTCCTGTTTGGTGAGGTTGAGGTTGTCACGGATGATGGGGACGAGCGGGGCGGCGGCGAAGGTGGAGACGAAGCAGACACAAAATGATATCCATGAGAGATGGAAGGTTCTCATGTGAGGGTTTGCCAGTGAGAAGAGTTTGAAGACGGTGGCTTTGTGTTCAGAATCCACCGGTAAGTCGAACTTGGCCGTTGGATCGGTGGTGTTGGAGTCGATGGCCATGGCCGTCATTACCGGCTCCCTCGCCGTCCCGCCGTGCATGGAGCTTCCGGGACACCCTTCTATGTCCGCCATTAATCTTAAAAGTCTTGTTGGAATCAACTAATTAATATTGGTGGGTTGATCGATATGAAAAATTAGTGAGGAAGTGAGGAGTATTTATATGAGGGTTTAGGGTTGACTTTGTCATAATTTAAATAATAGAGCGGGGCTCATGGTTAATTCGAAAAGTTAATCACAATAATTAAGAAGGTAGCTCTAAATCAAAAAAAAAAAAAAAAGGTAGCTAAATATAGTATATTAGGGGTGTTTAAAACCCGCAAAATCGACCAACCGATCTGAACTGTATGATCCGAAACCGAAAAATCCGTAAATCGAAGAAAGTGATAATCTGCGGATTCTAATTTTAGAAACTCGTGGATACCCGAACCAATCCGTATATATCTATCTACAAATAAATTATCTAAAATTTCATACTTAATCTCAATTTTCTTTTATACAAAATGTGAAAACTCATTTATTATAATAATGACACATGATTTGGAATGTCATGTTATTATTTTATTTGTGCAAACTATTTTTAATTTTTTTGATACTCTAGATCTATATATTTATAATATAAAAGTTTAAAAAATCTCTATATATATCGGGAAAAAATATAGGATAAGTATACTCAGGAACACTCGCGGATACCGCGATCCGAACCGCATAAAAACTGAGAAATAGGATACCTGCCCCGCCGAAACCCGCACTAGACGGGGACGTATACTATTTTTCTTATTATGCGCCCCGCCCTCTGAACACCCCTAGTATAGTACTCCGTCGGTTCCACTTTCTTTAATACATTGACTTTTAGGTTATAGTTTGATCTAATTTTTTTAAAAATGTATCTATTAAAAAAAATAAAAAAAATACATTTAGAATCTAGATATTATAAAGATTATAAATATATTTTTTCTAAATCTTTTTAATAATTTTTTTTTAGAGAATTTAGATTAAACTATAATCTAAAAGTTAATGTATAAAAAAAAGTAGAAGAGAGCAGTGATTAATTAAACGGGGTCGAGAAGAGAAGAGCAGAGAATCTTGTAGCCGCGCGCATGCATGAGGATGAATATTCACATGAATGTCTCGTCGTATATCCCAAAGGATCACTTTGCCTTTTTGGTTTTTGGAAGGGACCCACATTACGTCGATGAAGGATCCAGTAAATTTTTAAGGTGAATTCAAATACATATTTCCAACCACCAGAAATTAATTTAACAGCATTTCGAGTATTAATTAGTAACTTTGTGTTAAGAACTTTTCGGACAATAAGTAGGCTAAATATCAAATGGTGATTAAACTACTAACATGTATTATTATTAATTTTTCGTGGTAATTATAAAACAAGAAATTAAAGAGTATGCTATACACATATTTCCTAGGTAGCTACATTCATAATTAATGTTATTAAAACCTTAAAAATAACAAAAATAGTGACATAATATATAGAGAGGAATGTAATTATTACAATAATTGTTCATATATAAAAAAATAATAATAATCTCAACACTAAAATTGGAACCCTAGCTAGGTAGGATTTAAAAGTTGCATTGAACTTTACAGAATATACAACTGTAGGTTATTTTATAATATTGTTAATTACCAGTTAGCATGTACGTACACATCTTGTGTCCCCAAGAGCCAGCAGAAACCAACTGTTTTACCAACAGGATCTCCCTCGCAAGTAGCAAATGAAAGACAGTATATGTATTATTATATGAAGGTTTAAACGAATTATGAAATCACTCCTCCCTCCTAGCTAGTAAATTATAATTTACCAAGTGGGTAAATTAATGTAAATAATAGGGGGTTTCAAAGTTGAAACATGGAATAAATTTTTTTCACCTGATGAATATTTTTTAGAGGGTGAATAATTTTTTCTAATTTCCCAAAATTTTCTTTTCTCACTTTCGCTTTCTCACTTTCTCCTTTCTCGTGCCTCTCAGAACCTTCTTTTTTGCCTCCTCATATCCCTCGCCGTTCTGTTCATCGGCATCTCCGCCGCCGTGAAAGGGTTGCTCGTCAGAGGATGGAGCCCGATCGTGGACCTGAAGGACCCATCGTGAAGGAGATCACGGAGTACGTGGTGGCGACATACAACGAGAAACAGAAATCAAAGCTGAAGCTTGTGAAGTGGAGAGCGGCGAGCAGCAGGTCACCGACGGGAAGGCGAAGGATAAGTAAAAGGCGGTGGTCTGTGAGAAGGCTTGGGAGAACAAGAGGAATTTGACTTCGTTTGAACGTGTCCAGGTTTGAGAGGAGATGGATCTGGGGCAGATGAGATGAATCGGAGATGAGGGGCAGAGGCAGCAGAGGAAGAACGTCGACAACGCGATGGCGGGAGGCTGGCACTGGGAATGATCTGATTCGAGATCTGGGAGGGGAAGGTGAGGTGGGTGAAGGCGAGGTTGGAACGGAGACAGAAGGGACACGGTGACCGAGCCCTGGTCTCGATGAACGCGAGGCTGGTCAGAGATCAACGCCAGGCCGATCCCTGGTCTCGATGCGGACGGATGGAGGCGATGGGTCACACCGAGCGGAACTGATCGGACATGTGTTGACAACGGCGGGGTTTCCTGGCGAGGAGATGGCTCATGGTTGTGAAGGTGAGGTTGGTCGGTGAGTCGGTGAGTTTAGAAATTCACCGTGAATTTTTTTGTTCAGGACTAAGTTATTCACGCTTGGTCCGAAAAACTCTGGGTGAAAAAAAGGAAAACTCATCGTGAAAAAAAGAGTGCGAAAAAAAGAGTGTGGGAAAAATAAAATTTACTCAAAAAATAGACTGTTGAAGCCCCCTAATGTTATAGCTTTCTACACAATCACGTAATTGTGAGATAGCGTTGTTTGAGTTTATGGTAATCATGATTGGCAAGCAACCCATTGGAGGTAGACCGATTATACCTATTCTTGGAGCTCCTTCATACCATAAACCCTAATAATCAACAATTAATTAATTACTTTAATTACCAGTTCTAAAGGTAACGCAACAGTTAATTTTGTATGTAAGTGAACTTCAATTTATCTTTGGCATACCTTAGTAAACATTTAAAAAAAAAAAAAAACAATAAAAACAGTATATTAATATTGGGAAAGGTAAAACGCACTCGTAGTCCCTTAACTTTAATATTTATATTATTATAGTCCTATTTTAAGTTTTTGTACTATTGGTGTCCCGTTTTCAAACTTTTTCTTTATTTATAGTCATTTTTGGATGTTTTACCGTTAACTTTATCGGATTTTTTTAAAAAATAATAATTTTAAATATTTAAGTTTACCCAAAAAATCTATTTGCACTCTAACTTTTTTAACTTAACATTTTAATCACCCCAAACAATTCAAACTTAACAAATCTACCCAAAAAATTTCAAACTTCAATTAATCTCTCCAGACCCGTCGGACCACCGCCGACGACCGCCAACCACAGCCGGAAACTCCAAAATTGAAAAAACAAAACACACCGGGAGATTGATCGAGGCCTAGGGAGGCTGGTTCCTGATCGATGGTCGTTGAATCGCGGCGTAGGGCCGGCGAATCGTAGCTCTAGGTCATGAATCGGTGACCCAGGGCCACGATTCATCGGCCTGAGACCACGATTCACCGACCCTCGGTCGGGAATCGGCCTCCCTAGGCCCCGATCTACCTCCCAGTATTTTTTTTATAATTTCGGAGTTTCTGACGGTGATCCGGCGAGTCTCGGGACTTTAATTGAAGTTTGAAAATTTTAGATAGATTTGTTAAGTTTTGAATTTTTTTGGGTGATTAAAATGTTAAGTTAAAAAAATTATGGTCCAAATAAAATTTTTGGGTAAATTTAAATAGTTAAAATTATCATTTTCTAAAAAAAAAAAATTAAGTTAACGAAAAAAACTTCTAAGAAGGATTATGAATGAAGAAAACTTTAAAAATAAGACTCTATAATAATATAAAAATTTAAAATAAGACGATAATAATATAAATATTAAAATTAAAAAACTACAGATACATTTTAAGGTATTAATATTATAAGGTAGACACTACACCAAAAAAGTCATTTAGGGCCACTTCAATGACCATACATTGAAAAATTGTCCTATATTTTCAGCCGAATTAATTTTGGACCACTTTTGATGATTGGACCTTCAACTGGCCAATTATCTCATTAAAAAATCAGCCAAATCCCGTTACATTGACTCACCTAAATCCATGGTTATAAAAAAGTATGAAGTGGTAGTCCTGTAATTTAAAATATTGTATCATTATGATCATGTTTTAATTTTTTATATTATTAAAATCTTGTTTTTTGATTTTTTTTTTCAGTTATAATCTTTTTTTATCCATTGACCGTTAATTTTAATGAATTTAAGAGAAAAATGATAATTTTAACAATTTAAATTTTCTAAAAAAATAGATTTACACTCTAGGTTTTAAACTACCCATTTAAACATACCCTAACAATTTTAAACTAACAATTCACCCTCGTGGGGGAAGGGAGGGTTCTCAGATATCCGCCCAAAGCTTGTTCGTGAGGTCAGGGCATTTAATGCAGTTGTCTTTCTACCTCATGGGAAGTGGGTATTTATAGGACTTCTGACCAGTACGGTTCCATTCACGAGATGACATGTGTCCGAAAGTGACAGACTAACGACGACACGTGGGCCACCTCCAGGGGGATGTCCCTTCACGGGCTGAGAGGTTGTAATAGGAGGATCGGTGTGTAATTAAGTGTCTCCACCGACATAGAGGGGGCCCACCAATGTATTATCTAGATTGGGCTGGACTCTTGTCCATATATATCAAAGTCATATCTTCTTAATATTTGTCGGAAAAATCTTTATTTACCCTAGGGTAGCCCCCCATAACGGTGGGAGGGTGACGGTGGAAACGGGGGGTGGGTGGGTGGGGGATGGTTTTTTTCCGGAGTATTTTAATTAATATAGTTTAGGTGTACAGAGTAGGGCGGCTGTGTCAGATGGTTAATAGAGATTTTCCATT
>JBBYHH010136220.1:0-14376 GCA_038382905.1 Daphne laureola
CCTTTTGGGTAGTGGAGTTGATGTAATAGCCTAAGTAGTTTAAGCTAATAGGAAAGACATTGTTATATGATACACATACTCTAAATTCAATCTTGGGCCCACATACTATGTGTAGTATGATTTAGATTGGATTATGAGTCATTTGAATTAGATCTCGATGCTTAATAAAATCATGGATTTCAAGAAGTTGAAATTCTAAGAAAAAGACTGATTGTGATTTAGAAAGTGTATCATTATGTCTGGGGTCTGAAAATGGATCACTTGATAGAGTTCAAGTGAGCTTTATGAAGTTCAAGCAAGTTTGAATAAGTTCAAACAACACACGGATACTTGATGAGTTCAAGTAAAATTATTTGGAGAGGATAATCTTTCATTGTGAGTCTAACAACCACAATGGAAGAGATTTGTTGTGTATGCCTTGGAGTCGCACTCTTAACTCTTTTTATATGAATGTGCTTGTTTGTTTCTTGTCCTTGTATTTGTATTTGAGAGGATTTTGTTTCGAGTAGGATTTTAGAATTTAAAGCAAGTAGGAGTTTGTTGGAATTCTTGACGCACCTAGAGCTTTTGAGATAGTACGTGAGCTCATATAGCTAAGTTTGAGCTCATATGAAGCTATATGTAGCTCACCTAAGCTCAACCCAGCTAGGAGTAGCTAGAATTATCTCACCATAGCTTCAGGGTGATGAGTGTGGAAACACTCACATATTTCTGGGGTGTTTAAGTCATAATTCTCATCATTTATGCTTATTTTGTCATGACATAGATGCATTTTACCTATATTACTTATCTCTTACATGATGCATAACTTTGAGGTGAAATTGAAATAAAAGAGCATAAATTGAAGTCACAATATGGAAACTATCAAGGAATGGAGCATGGAAGTTCATCCCGAACTACACTGAAGTATTGGAGTCCAAGAGAAGAAACCATCAGGGCCAAATTGCACATTTCACAAAGATGATGAGCTAAATTGGAAGAAGGCTAGCGTCACTTTGGGGTGCTAGTTTGGAACCCTAGACACATGCCTCGCCAAGCCACGGTGGAAGTTGGAGGCAGACCAGGGCGCAAGACGATGTGCCATGGTGAAGACCAGGCACAAGTCCTCGCGCTTCCAAGTAGCGCCCCCGAAGAAGGGAGGCGCTAGTTCCAGCACCTCCAAGGTAGCGGTTTCGGCCCCTCTTTAGGACCCCAGGGGCAGTCCAAGGTGGCACCACCAGTCAAAAGTCATGCCTTAGTCTTAGGCGTGGTGCAAGTTAGAGGCGGAAGTCTGATGTCTTGTACACCCGCCAATAATCTTCTCTCTCCTAACGGTTATACATTCTTATCTGGATTTGGGGACTACGTTAAGACCTTTTTACCCCTATTTTAGTAGCCTAACATGACCAATCTATTAGGGTCATTTAGGACATTTGGAGATTACTATATATATGTTTTAAGATCATATTATTTAAAGAAGTTGGGAGCTACCAATTTAAAGCTATTTTGGAAGGAACTTGGAGGATTAGAGATCTCTCAATGGGGGATTATGATATTTATTCATGATCAAGCTTCAAAGAGTGATCTCTAAACCTTACTTAATATATATGATTATGTTTTCTTGCATGTTAATATCTTTTTTTAGCATGCCTATTAGTTAGTAGTAGTTTATGATCTTCTAGGATTAGCTTGCCTAGGGGATTATCTATGCCCAATATGATTTTTTGATTAGATATTGAATCTCTAAGCTTGTTCCATCATTTATCATGTTTGTAGTATGTTATCTCTACAATTACATGTGATCTAGTATTCTGCTAGAATATTCGAGAGAATTTCCTGTAGGTTAGACTTAGGAGAATCAATTGGCATAACTTGTAAGAGATCGAGAGAACCTTACCTGATTCATTAGTAGTTATTGCTTGTTATTATTGCCTCAATGGATTCGTTCCTAGAGCACAAGAGTGCCTAGTTGCGAGTTTCCTGGGGAGAGGGCGGACAGTTGCCAGAGGGAAACCAGACTGATTTTCATGCATACATCTGATTATGACATGTGAAGCATAGATAATCCCCGAACATAGGCTAAGCTACCCTAGAAGAACTTTTCCAAATGATTAAATCTCATTTTCAAACCTTTCTCTATCTTCCTTGAACTACAAGTTACTTGTTTCAATCATTTAAACCAATTCCATATCGGTAGGTAGTCACCATACATACTTTCTCATATCAGTAGGTAGTTCACTTAGAACTTATAGATTCAACCACACTCTCTCTTGGGTTCAACCCTCACTATTGAGCCACTAGACTAAGATTGATAGATCGTGCGTCATAGTGAGGAATTATAAATATTAAATTTGCACATGGTCAGACTCTCTTCTGATGTGAGCAAAGTTGATGTAGATGTGTCTCTGGTGTACATAGGTTTAGATAAAGTATATATGGAATGTATTTGATCTATAAGGATGATGAATATGAGAGTTAGCTCTGTACAGTATTCACAGAATGATCAGTTCTCTTTTCTTCTTTCATCCTTCTCCTTTATATAGGCTCCAAGAGTGCTTGAATAGTATAGGAGCATCTTGATGAGTTGTAGAGCCGTTGTGATTTAATTGTTTCCTTTCTGAGTCATTTTGAATGTTTGAAGATAGTCATTTGAATTCTAAGACTCTTTTGTCATATTCTATCAACGCGTTGATGAAGACTAGCTTCAACAACCTTGATAGATTTGTTCAGGCTTCTTTGATCATCTTAACCTATGTAAACTCTTAACATTGTTCAAATGCATTTTCTTTGATTCTCAGTAGATAGTTTCACTGTTCAGATCCTCTTGTCCTTGAGAATCAGAAGTTTTCTTCTTGAGAAAACGATCATCAACGTGTTGACGTAGAGTGCATCAGACGGTTGATTGATCTTCTTTCCTTTTTTGAATCATTTGCTTATGATCCTTTCCATTTCTTCATGTCTGTTGTATTTGATGCATTTTGAATTCGTTCCAGCATATTCCAACATTTCTTCTATCAATTCCTATTAATGTGACTAAGAAACAAGTCCACATTAATCTTGAAATTGGAATTAAACATGTATATGCCAAAATGCCCAATATATGGAAATTATCTCTTAACTTCTTGTTCTTTTCATATTATTGCAATTGTATCCCAACAATTATTTCTTAAACATCGAGATTAAGAATTATTTTCTCCAATTCTTAACTTTATCAAAACTTTACAGTTTAATGCTCAAGGTTTTGGAATCATAAAAAACATATAATAAAGTCAACACTAGGATCCAAAGGCCAACATTGTAAAACACACAGGACAAAGACACGATGACTACATACTCCTGCCATAGTATGTCATTGGCCAATGTTATGGTTATGAAGCATCGCCAATATATCATTTAGGGGTACCTAGTCATCATTACTCAACTAAAATTTTAAATTTAAATCCTCCCACCATTTTTCAACCCAAATTAGCGTCGCCAGTGTATCATCAATGACCCCTATGTGTTCGCCCTATGGTGGTATTTAATAGCTAAAACTTGTTGGTGAGGATGGATCATGCACAATTGGGGATTAGGTTTTCGCATTAGGGTACTGATAAATGGTGAGTCTACCATCTTCCAGTAATGAGCGCAGGTAATGCCAGTTGGTGAAGTGACATTAAGCATCCCTAATGGTATGAAAAGAGAGGTCGTGATGATATCATCTACGTCCGTACCGCTCCTCATGAAGTAGATCCCGCATCTGACCAAGTCTTTGACCAGGTGACATGAGAATTCCCACTACCGCTAGCAGGCCAGCCGGGCTATAAGCATGGAGGGACGGGGACAATGACGCCATCAGAGATTACATAGAAGGTTTAATGGTCTCTCTGTCTCACTGTCTCTATGGTTTAGTGTGCACTGTCTCAACATCTTAGAGTCCGGATATCCCAGGAAGGCACTTCATCTCTTGTTCTAGATTAAAGGTAATTTTTTATTTGACTCCTAAAATGAAATCATGAAATTTGGATAAAGTGTTGCTACTCTTCCTGGGCTAGGTTTTTGTAAAATTTGATTTTGAGAAGCAAGCACAGGTTTATTTTACATCATGTAGAGACACTATTGTGGTATGTTAGATAACCCTAATGTTGTAAGTGTGGATAACTTCTGCTTATAAGTTATGGTTAGAATTCTTGGATAGAACTCATGTAGAGAAAGTTATGAGGATTTTTTGTTTACATAGGGGAATGATGGAGGGTGTGGAATTGAGGAGTGGGTGGATCCAGCCTTCCCAAATCGTTCCATATCTGTGATAAATGAACTGATGCAGACAAAAGAGAATCTCCTTTAGTGTAAAATTGAGTTGCTAAGGTCTGTGGATAAGAAGCAAGTGGATATTGATCATCTGAATGAGTAATTTGATGAGGCCAAAGGGTTTGCAGAATACCTTTCTGAGGTTGACATCAATGCATGCTTCCTCACTAAGTATAATTGTATGAGTAGAGTAGTTAGATTCTGATGTCTTGTAGGAACATGTGGTAGTTTGTGATGTGCTAGTAAATCTAGGAGAGTGTATTAGAATCTGATCCTAGCGAATCGGATGATCACTGGGAGTCAGAGATGACCCCGATCATTGGTGAGTGGTATTAGAGATGATCCATGCTTCTAGGACACAACTTTAGATGCACATGCATGTTACTTATGACGCACAGTATTACTACGAGAGCCCATGATTGCTAAATCATAGATGATGCCACTTCTTCCCCTCCATGATTTACTATCTCTTCTTGCTTTTCCTCTGTTTGCATACTCATCATCCATCCATGATTCTGCCTCTCTCACTACTATCCACATTGCATTTATGCCTGCTGGTTTCACAAGTAGTTTTCTATGATATCTAGACGCTTGATTCTCTTGGGTTCGATCCCTCATTTTGAGTCACTGTACTATGATAAGATATTGTTATGGCTAAAGAAGATGTTTATAAATGTATTTTCTTAGTTGAGTGTTGCTTGAGCTTCATTCTGATATACACCTATCATGTGTAGCAAAACCCTGACTGACAGTTTTCAAGGTGGGTAAGTATACACTCAAGAACTTGGAGATCCGAGGAGAGTGGTTAGGACTTGAGAAACACTTGGAGTGGAAAAAGGCATAGAGTGACCATCTTGAAAAAAAGCCAATTGTTGAGTGAAACACGAGTGCAAACACGTAAGGTAGCTAGGATAGTTCGGTTACATACAATGGAAGGGGAAAATTCAGATTCTCCACCCCTACATCCATCATAGCTTGCTATTTTTAAGAATATGGAGGAACTCATTATGAAGATGGATTCCATGACCACAACCATAAATGCCAATAGTGAAAGGTTAAGTAGAATGCAAAGGGAGGAGAATGCAAAGGGAGGAGATTGCAAATGGAAAGAGAAAGGAAGCTGAGGGAGGAAATGGTAGAAACTTGCACACCCAAACCTCACATCCACAAACACCTCTCAACCCAAATAAGACCCCAAACACTACCAATCCAAGCCAAAATGAAACCACCAATCAAATTCCCCTCCAAAGATCCAGAAAACTGCACCAATTCAACACAATTGTTGAACAAAGTGAAGAGGAATTTGAAGGCTTTCTTAACCGAAATCCAAGAGGTCAAGATTGGAAAGGTTATTTATATGAAGAACCAAGGAGAAGACCTAGAAGGCTTTAGCAATATGAGGATGAAGATGATCATCCACCGCCAAGGCAAAAAAATTGAAATCAAAGGAGGCCACCATAAAACCTTGAGCAACAAGCAATGCAAGGTATCAAGTTACAAGTACCTACATTTTATGGCAAGAGTGATCCGGAGGATTTCCTAGATTGGGTAAGGAAATGCGAAATGATATTTGATTGTTATGGTTATCCGGACCATTTGAGGTTGAAGTTGGCCACTATTGAATTTTTAGGTTATGCAATGACATGGTGGGAGACCTTGTCTCTTGATAGAGAAAGAGGTCAAATGAGGCCGGTAGACTATTGGGAAGAGCTCAAAGCATTTATGAGGAAGAAATTTGTGCCTCCTTATTATGATAGGGAGAGTTGTCAAAGATTGCAACAACTTACTCAAGGCAACCGTTCGGTTGAAGATTACATGAAAGAGCTTGAGAAAGCTATGATGAGAGAAAATGTGGAAGAGGGAGAAGAGGCAAAAATGGCTCAGTTTCTTTTTGGATTGAAGATGGAAATTGTGAAGCTCCTTGAGCTTTGTGAGTATAGTAATCTCATAGAAATGGTGCACAAAGCCATGAAATTTGAGAGGTAAACCAAGAAAGCCAGCCCCTATCCATCTTCTACCTCACAACCATCTTCCAACCGAACCCCTTGGAGAAAACCTACCCCTCACACAACTCGGCCCCAACATCCCACTCAAAGATCACAAGATTCAAAACCCCCACAAATTTCTAGATTACACCAAAGGCTACCACAAACCCACAACACCCCTTAAAGTCAACCACTAAAGCATACAAGGACCCTTGAGTGCTTCAAATGTTGAGGGAATGGACATTATTCCTATGAATGCCCTAACAAGTACCTAATGGTGATTTGGCCCAATGGTGATATTTCTAGTGGGGAAAAGGTGGAAGAGAAAATGTTGAGGAAGTAGTTGAAGAAGAGTTGTAAGAAGAAGAAGTTCTACCAACAGAGGGCTTAATGCTTGTTTTTAGAAGGACCTTTCAAGCCAAGCCCAAAACACTTGAGATTTCTTAAAGAGAAAATCTCTTGCAAACAAGATCCATGGTTAAAGACAAAGTGTGTAGCTTAATCATTGATGGTGGAAGTTGCACTAATGTGGCTAGTTTGGACTTGGTGAAGAAGCTAAAGTTACCTACTTTGAAGCATCCAAGCCCTTATCAATTGTAATGGATGGATGACACCGCAAGTGTCAAAGTGGTGAAACAAGTGAAGGTTCCTCTCAAGATTAGAGAATATGAGGATGAGGTCCTTTCTGATGTTGTTGATATGCAAGCAACACACATTTTTCTAGGAAGGCCTTGGCAATTTGACCGAGATGTTATGCATTATAGAGCAAGCAACAAGTATGCTCTTACACTTAATGGAAATAAATATACTTTGGTGCCATTGTCTCCTACACAAGCTTTGCAAGATCAACTACACCTACAAGGTGAGGCAGAGAGAAAAGTGAGAGAAGAAAGAGAGTAAGCTTTGAGATTGAAAGAGGAAATCCAAGGGCTTGTGAGAGAAAACAAGAGTGTGAGTGCATCAAAATAGAAGAGAGAGGTTGAGAGAAAACAAGAGGTCACCTTACACTTGGCCAAATAAAAATACATCAAAAACGCTCTACTCAACCAAAAGACATGCCTTTTTTTGGTCCCCTCACATTGTTTACTAACTCCTAATCTATTGTCTTCTCTTTCTTGTGAGATTTCTTGTGTTGTGCAGGAATTCGAGGATGTTTTTCAAGAACCAATAGGCTTACCACCCATCCGAGGGATTGAGCATCAAATTGACTTGGTGCCATGAGCTCTACTCCCAAATAGGACCGCCTATTGGTGCAATCCTGAGGAAACCAAAGAAATCCAAAGGCAAATTTATGAGATTTTGTTCAAATGCTTCATTAAAGAAAGTTTGAGTACATGTTCCGTTCTGGTACTTTTAGTACCCAAAAGTGATGGAACTTGGAGGATGTGTGTAGATTGTCGCCCCATCAATAAAATCATGATAAAGTATTGTTTTTCCATTCCTAGATTGGATGATATGCTAGATGAATTGTCGGGTGCTTGTATGTTCTCTAAAATTGACTTAAAATCTGGGTATCATCAAATAAGAATGAGGGAAGGGGATGAATGGAAAATGACATTCAAAACAAAGATGGGATTATAGGAATGGAAGGTGATGCCATTTGGTCTCTCTAATGCAGCTAGTACATTTATGTGTTTGATGCATCATGTGTTGAGAGACTTAATTGGTAAATTTTTTGTTGTGTATTTTGATGAAATCCTAGTTTACTCGCACACTACATTGGAACATGTTGAGTATCTTAAAAAATTTCTAGGAACTTTGAGAAAAGAATGTTTTTTTGCTAAACTTGAAAAATGTGTGTTTTGTGCTAGTGAAGTGAATTTCTTGGGTTATGTTGTTAGTAGTAAAAGGTTGAGGGTAGATGAGACTAAGGTGAAGGCAATTCAAGAATGGCCTACACCAAAGAGTTTCACTGAGGTGAGATATTTTCATGGCTTGGAAAGCTTTTATAGAAGGTTTGTCAAGGATTTATTCTCCATTATCCCCCCTTTACATGAGTTATCCAAGAAGAATGTCCCTTTTATGTGGGGAGACTCCCAACAAAGATCATTTGAGGACTTAAAACTCAAGTTGAGTAGTGCACCCCTTCTTACCTTCCCAAACTTTGATAAATTTTTCAAGGTAGAGTGTGATGCTAGCGGAGTTGGCATAGGGGTTGTTTTGATGCAAGAGGGTCAACCAATAGCCTACTTTAGTAAAAAACTAAGTGGTGCCACCCTAAACTACTCAACTTATGACAATGAGCTATATGCCCTTGTGAGGTCATTAGAAGTATGGTCACACTACTTGTTACCAAAAGAGTTTATCGTGCATATCGACCATTTCTCTCTCAAGTACATACAAGGTCAAGGGAACTTGAATAGAAGGCATGTTAAATGGATGGAATTTATTGAGCATTTTTCTTACTTGATCAAGTATAAGAAAGGGAAATAAAATGTTATGGCGGATGCCCTCTCTAGAAGATACACCTTGTTTTCTTCTTTAGACACCAAGGTTATAGGATTTGAGCATATTAGAGATATGTATGAGGATGATCTGGATTTTGGTTTAATCTATAAGACATGTTTGCAATCGGGTGTTGATTCTTTTTACTTGTTTGACGACTATTTGTTTAAAGCTAACAAGTTGTGTGTACCAAGAAGTTCTATGAGAGAACTACTAGTGCAAGAAGCTTATGGAGGAGGGCTAATGGGACAATTTGGTGTACCCAAAACACTTGAAGTGCTGAAAGAACATTTCTTTTGGCCACACCTCAAGAAAGATGTAGAGAAGGTGTGACATCAATGTGTCACATGCGAAAAGGCCAAATCCAAGAAGAAGCCACATGGGTTGTATACTCCTTTACCTACTCCTTGCATGTCATGGGTTGATATTAGCATGAATTTTATCATGCGTTTACCTAGGACTAGTAAGGGACATGATTCAATTTTTATGGTCGTGGATAGGTTTTCAAAGATGGATCACTTTATTCCTTGGAAAAAGACTAGTGATGCAAAGTATGTGGTCGAATTGTTCTTCAAAGAGGTGATTAAATATCATGGTTTGCCTAGGACCATTGTTAGTGATATGGACTCTAAGTTCCTAAGTCACTTTTGGAGAGTCTTATGGTCAAGGTTGGGGACTAGGTTGTTATTCTCTACTAGTTGTCACCCCTAAACCGATGGGTAAACCGATGTCACTAATAGAACCTTGATCACTATTCCTAAGACTTCGCTTAAAAATAATTTGAAAGAATGGGAGCAATGCCTATCTCATGTAGAATTTCCATACAATAAGAGTTTTCATTATACTACTTGTTATAGTCCTTTTGAAGTAGTGTATGGTTATAACCCTGTTACACCCTTGGATATGATTACACTTACTCTTGTAGACATTGTTGATATTTCAAGAGAAAAGAAAGAAAAGAAGATGCAAGCACTACATGAGAAAGTGTATCATTAAATAGAGAAAGCCAATGAAGCTTATGCTAGGCATGCTAATCAAGGGAAGAGGCATATTAAGATCGATATTAGTGATTGGGTTTGGTTGCACTTGAGGAAAGAGAAATTCCTCAAGCTAGGAAGAACAAGTTGAGTCCAAGAGGAGATGGCCCCTTCCAAATTGTGAAGAAAATAGGAGAGAACTCTTATGTCCTTGCTCTTCCTAATGATGGTTTTTACAATGTCCATGGAACTTTTAATGTTTGTGATTTATCTCCCTTTGAAGGTGAATAAGAAGATATGAATTTGAGGTTGAATTCACTTCAAGAGGGAGGGGATGATGAGGACATGACTACCATAGCACCAACAACTGAGCAAGCTCAAGCATAAAAGATCACACCTAATCTAATTCAAGGCTTAGGAGGACCAATGACAAGAGCTCGGTTCAAGAAAGCTCAAGTATGCCTCAATACCTTCATCAAGATCATGGCACAAGAACAGTATGGTCAAGAAAGGATGTTCAAGCTTCAAAAATTTGGCATTTTCTTGGAGGAGATGAGCTCACAGTTCAACAAGGCATTTAACATCACCATTGGAAAAGAAGCAATGGAACAAGACCCGACGCCATTTCAAGGCACCACAAACTAGCACCAATGACCAGCGCCTAGCGTTGCTTCATTTTTATTAATGGCTCCAGACTTGCACTAGGAGTTAGGCCAGGCGCTAGAACCATAACCTCGTAGTGGCGCCCCCTTTTGAAAGAATTGCTCCAGACTTACACCTACCCATTACTCCAATCACCAAACAGGCGCCTCGAACAGGCGCCTCCATAATCAAAATGGTGTGTGATGTCGCCACACCACGCCCCAAACTTGCACCCCATGCCATCTAGAGTGGCGCCCTGGCCTCCATATGGCGCCAGGGACCAGCGCCTACAACTGGAGCCCCTTGAAGTTGTATATCCAGATTTTGTTGTACTTTTAGTTCATTTTGTGTCCAAAACCATGTTGATTGTTGAAGGACCATACCTCTCAACAATCAACACCATACCTCTCTAATTTTTGGTGAATAGTTGGATTTTCTAAGTCTTCTCTTCATAAATGAAAGACTTAGCTTCATAGTAACTTAGAACTTATTGAATGCAAAAATAACTCTCTTGGTGAGAAGTGTATCTTGAGTTCTTATTGCTTGCTACCTCCAACTCATCCCTTGAGGCTCATTCTTAAGTATCAAGATTTATATCTTTGGTTGTGCTCCACACCATAGGAGTCAGGTCTTAGATCCATCTCTACCTTGACACATATTTGAATGGTTTCCCTACCTTGTTGTAGTGGAGGTCCTTTTAGTGCTACATCAATTCCCCTATGTTTGTAGCCACAGATCCAGAGAAGAGTCTTCCTTGGTGAGGCTGTAAGTTGACATAGTCAGAATCTTTATAGCCAACTAGCTCAAGGTTGTCAACCCTTTTAAAGGTCAACACATAGTCATTGGTTCCCTTTAAATATCTCAAAACATTCTTTGTAGAAACCCAATGGTCATGCCCAAGATTTGAAAAATATCTTCCTAGGAGACCTACTGAAAATGCGATGTCCGGTCTAGTGCATATCTGAGCATACATCAAGCTCCCTACAACACTAGAATATGGCACATCTCTCATGAATTCTCTCTCATGATCATTCTTGGTACATTATGCCAAGCTCAAGTTTTCACCATTAGTAATTTCCACATTTCAAGGTTTACAATCATGCATATTAAATCTCTTTAATTCGCGCTCAATGTATGGCTTCTGAGAGATACCCAACAAGTTTCTAGATCTGTCTCTGTGAATTTCAATCCCAAGAATGAAAGATGCTTCACCAAGGTCTTTCATATCAAATTGCCTAGACAAAAACTGCATAACTTCATGCAACATGCCCATGTCATTTGTTGCAAGCAAAATATCATCCACATAAAGGGTCAAAAAGATAATTTTGCTCCCACCGACCTTGTGATATATGCATCTATTGACTTGGTTTTTCACAAAACCAAATGAGGTGATTATCTCATCAAACTTCAGCACCGATATAAGCGGACCTTACTCACATACTATTTGTAACTCCAAATATTTTCCTTTATCAACCTTTCCACTCTTTCCCTAAAGATGTGGCCTAATATTTTATGCCACAACATGGAAGATTTTTCTTTTATAAGAGGTCTTTTGGAAACGAGTAAAGTCCATTTTTAGTCTCTTAACTATTACACGTGTCCTATTTTATTCCTCTTTTAAGAATTCGTCCTATTGTGATCCTGAAGTTGTGTTTTTTGTCCTGTTTTAGTCCTTTCGTTAGTTTATCCGTTAATTATTCTGTTAATTTAATAAAATGATGAAAATACCCTTTCTTTATTTACCATTCGTTCCCTAGATTTTTAAAATTTTATCAATTTTACCCAATACTTTTTATTTCCTACAACTAAGGTCTAAAATGTAACGATTGTGTTTCTTTGTCATTCTCTTGATCTTGTTCTGATCTGCTCTGATTTGTTTCATCTTACCGCCGAGGAACATGGAGCCACCGAGGAACAGCCGGAACATGGCTGCCATCAAAGCTTCTAGTGCTGGGCGCGTCTCCATTAGAGAGGGGCTTCGAGGAAGAGCCGATGTCGAAGGAGCATTTGTGCCGGTGATGGATCTGAGCTATTTTTGTCACCGCTTCCTCTGATGTATAGTAAGTCCTCGATCTGTGTGATTTAGCTTCATTTTCTTCAGGTTTCATCGATTCCAACAAAATAGACACCCTCTCTCCCCACCTAAATTATCTGTCACCTTCATCTTGCTCAGGAACTCTTTTTTAGTTTCTGGATCATAGACTCACTGTCTCTCCCAACCAATTATTTCTCTCTCTTGATCCGATCCACGCAGTCGATTGAGGATCATTTCCCAGATCTGGCGTCTGATAGCTTAGCGGCATGGCTGAGGAGATTGTTCTGTAATGATTTGGTCAGTTTGAAGTTGTTGAGCATTATACGAGGTTGTGGTATGATGGGATTGCCGGCCATAGTCGGCAGGATGACCAAGGTTTTTTCCGAGGTCTTTGAGGAGTTCTCGCAAGTCAGAGCAAGAAACTACCTGTGAATCTCGGTTCTTCAGATATGAATTCTCTATTTTTGGGTTCAATTAGAAACATAACTGTGAATCTGGGTTCTGGTCTTTGCTAAATCCCTCCCATCACCGTGAATCTGGAGATTGATACATGAGGATTTATTGTGTCTTAGATTGATGAGTTTGATTCCATTTCAGTTGAGTTTTCGAATTGCACACCAAATGTTTGTGAAAATTCTTGTTTGAGTTTGATTATGGAGTTTATGAAAGATCCGACGTTGTACAGCTTGAATCTTCGGTCGGTCGAGGAGAGAAGGAGCCATGATCTGCTCGGAGTTTTGTGATTGCCGGATCGATAGGATTTGGAGCGTCATCGTCATCGTCACCGGAGATGTTCGAGGTGGAGGAGCTGGAGGAGCTTTTCAAGGTTGAGTTGGGGAGCGGATCTGTTCATGTTCTTCAGTTTTCAAATCTGGTGACTCCTTCATGATTCACTTCAAGATTAGAGTAGGGAGGAAGATCAGTGGATTGGAATCGAAGGTGAGGGTTGATTGAGAAGAACGGAGGAAAAAGATTTTTTAGGACTTATTTGTACATTTTTTAAAAGTGTAATGACCCTAGTTTTATTAAACTGTAATTAGATTGCATCTTTAGGGGTATTTATGTAAAAATAATCTAATTTAACGGTCCACTTGACGGTCAAACTAACGAAAGGACTAAAACAGGACAAAAAACACAACTTTAGGATCACAATAGGACGAATTCTTAAAAGAAGACTAAAATAGGACACGTGTAATAATTAAGGGACTAAAAATGGACTTTACTCTTTGATTTAATTCTATACAATTTGGAGGATAAATTCTAGTGATTTGGAAGGATAAATGTCCTGCTGGTTCAATTAGTAATCCCTCTATCGAGCCTAACGAGGTTTTTTTTTTTTTTAAAGAAAAGGGGAGAGCTTACCGCCCTGTGTCATTTCATTGATAGAAATAACCAAGTGGCACTTACATAAGATATGTATGAGACTTTACAAGAAAAGTCCAGAGGATGACACAAAATGACCCTACTAGAGGAGGGCATAAACTAGACGGGCTTTACAAAAAGAGCCAACCTGAATAAATGACTAATCTAGAGACTACACAACCTACAGACTACACAACCTTTGAGAATATCAAAGATTTATCAATCAAAGGTTGGCACTGCTTAACTGTCAAGCTTACACTATCCAGAGGAACTCCCAGATATTTCATAGGTAGTATTCCTTGTTGAATTCCAAGAGTGTGTAAAATGCTACTGGTCACTTCTCGGTTTACTCTAGTTATGTATGTGTGACTTTTCTGGTTATTGATATGCACGCCCGATACAATTGAGAAGTGGTTGAGGGCTCTTTTAATTCCTACTACGGATTCCACCGAGGCATGAGCAAATAACAGGAGATCATCAGCAAAGAGAAGACGTGTGAGCTTGAGAGGTCTGCACTTGGGGTGATATCTCATATTCCATTCACCATACATGTTTTTTAGGAGTCTAGACAGATAATCCATGGGAATGACAAATAGAGAGGAAGATATTGGATCACCTTGTCTGACCCCTGAAGTGCCTTGGAAGAATCTTGATAAAGTAC
>JBBYHH010136330.1:0-14373 GCA_038382905.1 Daphne laureola
CGAGAGCTTCTTCGAGCATCGTCGTCGTCATTCCCGTGATAGGAGTTTCGGGAGACATTTTAGGCGATTACGAGGTTTCTTCTCTTTCAACTTTTACGACTTCAGGTAGGGTTCACGATCACGTTGTGTCTGTCAGGCACGTTGGCCTAGACAGTGAGAGTATATATTAGCTATTAACCTAAGTGACAATCATTTTTTGTGTAATATACAGAACATCTTTTAACTGATTAATTATCAACATATATTGTGAAAACGCTAATGATAACTAGATTGATCATTTGTCATCGACGGATAATGTAGCTAAGTATATGTTAAATCAATTTAAGTTGAAACATTTTTTTATTATTCCATATACTTTCGTCATTTATTATATACATTAATTTTTTGGATAATAAATAAAGTATCATAATATTATTAGTATATATTAACATGTATCATTAATTGATATATTATTGAACCCGTGAAGTGGTTCAGTATTTAAATAATCTAATAATAAGTTTAACCCAATAATATTAAAAATGAACTATTTTTTTGTAAACTTATTACACTTAAAATTCTTATTCAATATATTTAAAACTTTATCAAATACTATTTTTTTTAACCTATAACATAATTAGGTATTAAAATTAATTTAAATTAAATATTAAATTTAGACCGATAAAAAGAATGTTTTCAACATAGTTTAGTTTGATTTTGCATCCGAAACCTGTACCGTCCTATCCCTAACCAAACCACAGACTTCGGTCAAAATTACTGCCTCCGCCTCATTCCCTCCTGACTCCCTCTGTCCGGCTGTCCCTGACCGGAACCGCAGCACCGCCTCCCCCAGCGGTCAGTCGCCACTCGCTACTGCCAGCCCAGAGCGCCGCCGACGCCATCCAAGACGTCAGTAGCTCCGAGCCGCGAGACCGGGCCACTAGCAGGTGCCGGCAGATCAATTCTTCCCGGTCGTAGCTTTGTGGCGTCGTCAGGAAGCATTCCGGAGTCCGCTGCGTCTGCTCCAGCCTCCAGCAACCCATAGGGCCAGCAAAGCAGTGCCAGAACGCTTCTGCTCCATTCCGCGGCGCAATCAGAAGGTTGTATTTATAATTCATATGGAACTTTTCGGTTTGGGTTGAAATGACTTAGTGATTCTGAAAGTTGGGAATTTTTGTGGAGATTTTTTGGGGACTCAATTAGTACTAGTGAGGAAATGCTTTTCTATTGTTTCTATTCCAGATTATATCTATATGCTATTTTTGTGCTTGATTGAACTGATTTGGTGATGCTGGAAATTGGAATTCAATAATAATAAAAAAATCGAGCATGTACTCTTATCTACAGAGCATTTCATTCTTTAGAGAAACTTTAACAAGTTGAATTTAATTGGAAGAATTTTTTTAATTCAACAAGATGAGCAATGATTTTCTTGCTGATAGTTTTCTTTTGTACATTGAGAATGATCTTGCTAAGAGTTTTAGTCTAGAATAGTGTTAGATTTACCAACATCCAAAGTATATCGGCCCAGAAGGACAGAAACCGAAACCTAAGTGACAACTTAATTAACGATCCCAGATACATGTTTCTCTTGCGCTAGGGGTTCAGGAGAAGGATAGCTCGATCTGTTCTGTTCGTTTCGTTGATTTCTCTTTTTTCCATTTCATAAACATGGTTAGATTAGCTTTGTATATGTTTTTGGGTCCATTGCTACTGAGATTGTCGAATTCCTTTTCTTTTGTTTTTTCCGTTTAGGGTCTGTTCTGTGTCTGAATTTCTTCTCTGGGTGGTGTTTCCAGTTTCTCGAGGGAAGTGCATAACGAAGACATCCTTCTTCGGCAGGTGGGTAAGCACTTTTGACCCTTTTTTGGTTCGTCTTAATGGTTGATTGATCATGAGGTCCATGTTGCAGGATTGATGTGATGTTTATTGTTTATGAGATTGATGGTTGTTGAGTTGGTTAATTTGGATTCTATTGGGGATTTATAGGTGGAAGTCCTTACTCACTTCCATTTGACGGGAATACAATGGTAATATTTTAGTTTTAATAGGTTTTTAGTTAATTCACCAAGTTCTTTGATTTTTAGCTTTATACCCTTCTAGAGTTGTATTATGCATTGTCCACACTCATCAGTGTTGTCTGTGCATTTGTATTTCTAAAAAATAAATAAGTTACCAAAAAGGTCATGCAATTGTATTCTCCTTATGTATCCTTTTATGGCAGTTTTGCTAATAAAATCTAGTCCTTATCTGCTTGTGTCTCTGAGAGAGAGTGGAAATCTTGATCTAGAGTCAAAGTAGTTTGTTGTGCCTATGAAGCTATTTGTTGGTTCCCGTCAATAAAACATAATTCTTTGGTACCTTTCTCTTAGATTTTGTAAATAAACCGTAAAAGATGTTGGACTCTCGTAGTTTGTCCATTATATGCTGTAAAGACTTTTTTTCTTTTTGATAAAGCTGTAAAGACTAATTTGTTTCCTGCTGCTCTTATTTTTACATATTTGTTCATGTTTGGTGTTTGTGGAGTTGCTTTAGTTGGATCAACGGATACCTTTGTGTATTATAAACTTATAAGAACGATGAGGAAATGGATTTTGTTTTTTACAGAGTATTTATTAATGAATGACAAAGCAATATTCTTGTACGAAGAAAGAAATATTGCTTGTTTATATGCTGTTTTAACGATCCTCATGAAGTGTCTTGAGTCTTGCATTCATTTTGCAAGTTCCAGATGATGACTCTATGATTGGTTACTTAAATGAGATTGCTTGTTTTGATATTTCGCTGCATTGATAACATTAATCAGATCCCATACCCTACGTCTATGTCATGGATATTTCCGGTTGAGTGCTCTTTCAGAAGTGCTCTATCTCCTCGCTTTAAATGACTATTGGAGGTCCTGAATTACTTGGTAGGTGTTGAATATGAGAACAAAAAAGGTTGTAAAAGTACCCATGTAATTTATGCACTTCTGCCTTGTTAAGATGGTTTCGTTCGAATCACCATTGGTTTGTATACGTTTAAACATAGAATGTATACACAGCGAAAGGAAGGCGAAATGAACAAAGAAAGTTGGATACCCTTTTGCATCTGGCATCATGCGTAAAACTTTGCTACTATGCTTTTGCATGAGTTTATAGTGTTAACTAACTTTTGACAATTGACACTGTAAACTTCAGTACTTCATGCCACTGTAAACTTTTGACAATTGACAAAGGTGTTGTTTGATGATGATGATGCCGATGTGAACATTGGCCTCAGATTGGAACTTGGTTTGCCAAACTACTTAGCTCCTGTTTCAGCGAGTGAACCCCAGCTTTTGAATCCATTTTTTTTATCTTGATGACCTTCGGCTCCTTAATAATCTAATCCAGTTCACTTGAATATGAAATGCATTACCCTCAGAAAATCATCTTATCTGATTAATTTTTTTGTTTTTTATAGTAATATTTGTAGTACTAGTTTTCATGTGTCGTCATGAATTTTTCTTTCTGATCTTATGATATGTAGTTCATTTGCCCTTCTGCTTAGACAGAGCAAAGGGTATGAGAGGAGTTGGAGGACCTCTGCTAACAACTGGCGATCTGCTAGGTGATTTAGGAGAGGAATCAGTATCAGATCTTACCAACTTCCCAGGTCCAGAGTCCTCTTGCTCTCTTGAGATCAATCAAACGAGAGATCCTTTGGACCTCTGTAGACTATTTGAGGTGTGCTCCCTTCGTTTGGCTCTTAAATGTCTTTCTCTGGATTGTTGCTTCGATAAAATTGATGGTGATTCATCACTGTTCCTGTTTCTGACTTCTAGGTTCTTTCATTCTTTCTTTCTCCCCCTTACTTTTCTCTTTGAATCTGAATATTGATTACAGAAATAGAAGTTTCTTTTCGAAGTTGAATTGCTCATATTTTTCATCTTTGAAAGCTAATTACATTTTTTATTCTTAGTTTCTTGTTTTATGAGAGTTTTGATTGAAACTTCCTTCTCACTTCAGGAAAAGTTTGACAAATTGAACAAAGCAATTCCTAGTTCAGATCCTTCGTGGACGGCTTTGACTCTGGAGGTAATGCTTTTCGAATTTCTTGAGTACCTTGTTGGAGAAAATGGAGAGCTTCATTAAGAATCCTATTAGTTAGGACTATGCCACTTAAGCTGAAACAGGAAATAGGCAAGTATGAATCTTAGTTCACTTGGCTAAAAATAATGCTAAGAGACTTTTGAGTGAGTCAAATGTAGGCATAGGTTTTCATGTAACAAATTTGGAAATTTCTCTTAAGCTTTAAGTTGATTGATTAATTGATTGATTGGTTTTGTAAGTACTTAAAGAAAGCGAGTCAATTCTTTCTGATCATTTGGTGAACTTTGTACTGTCAGCTAGATTCCTGGGATTTTGGCTTAAAGGGTATAACAATATATTGTCAGAAGGTATCAACTTGCCATTGTTCTGTTGCCGTAACTTTTTAATTCGGGCAGTCAAAAGGCTTGAAACTGTCACATTGATAATTTAAATTATCTTTGCATGATTCAGCTTTTGTGTCACAAATTTGTTTTATAATATTCAGCATTTCCTGAGATTTATGTTGCATTAACTTGATCTGTAACAAATCAATTGAAAATGTTGAATTCTCTCCATTTTGTTTCATGATCATTAGTTACCCTTGATGGCTAACCTCTTCTTCCCCTCGCATGCTCTGGGTTATTCAAGTTATGTACAGCTCTGGAAACCGCAAACAAACTGATCCACTCCACCAATTCAAATGTTAAAATGATGTTAGAGGAGGTCGGGGAGCTGGAGAGAATCATCAAGAGGGGAGATTCTGCAGTTACAGCTGCTAAAGCCATCTCATTTTCAGTGAACAAGCCAGAAATTTCAGCTGGCAAGTCATAGGTACCATTATTGCTCTTTCACTTTGTTTTGCATCAAAAGTGGTAGTTACTTGCAGCACCTGTGAAATCCATGGCCAGAACATTATACTATCAGATATCAGATATGCTTGTGTGTTGTTGGGGGTAAACAACCGCTTCTGATTCCTTTGGAATAATTGTCCTCTTTCCTCATGAAAACTCTCAGGAATATTCGGTTGAATGATTGTAGAAATATGAATTGTTGGGAATTTTATAAGTAATTATTAGAATCCTATATTTAGTTAGATGCAGAGAAACTCTATTCATTTTAAGCATCTAACTACATTTGCGAAATGAAGAGAGAAAGAGTACAACTGTTGTCTTGTGATCAGAAATTTGTGTTTGTGAAGAACAATTTTTTTAAAAAAATGGATGAGATGCTTTTGAAAAAAAAAAAAATGTTTGAAGAGTAAATTTTGTGCTAGAAACTTTTGTTAAATTTGTGTAATTTGAACCCAACTTTAACATTTGTATTAAAAAATATATTCTTCAAGAAATAGTAGTTCATGATATTATGATGTCGAGGAGGTATTTACCCGCCACGAAGCGCGGCGGATAAAAGAGGATAAACATGATGTTGCATTTAATCTAGTCATCTTTTCACAGAGATGTATGTTGATACTACATGGAAGTTCCAGAGTTGCAGTAAATTCAATAATCTTTAATGTTCTGCATCAACGAACTGACATTCAGAACTTAAACAAATTAATTTAGTAACCCACTTGTAAATATCTACATAATGCAATAGAAGGGCTCGCGTTAGGGAACCCCTAACAAACCGGCTATGACCATGTGATCAACTGGTTTCTATATCTCCATAATTTCGATGTACAACCTTCTATGTCTTTTCCGTGAAATTATAAGACCAAAAAACTGTGAAGGGAAAACTAGCAAACACATATAAAGAACACTATAAGTTTCGTTTTATAGAGATAACCAAATATAATCTTACAAGAAAAAGCCGAAGAGATGTCTTCAGGTGTTTGTGCTCAACTGCAACATGGAAGCCATAAAAGCGTACGAGTTCGCGATTTTGGAGTACTGTTGTGTTAAAAATTGAGAGCTGACGAGACAAAAGAAACAATCAATAAGTAACAAAATTAAGTTCCCAAGAAAGAGAAACACAAGAGAATAGATCAGCACCTGTAAGTTCACATATGCAGGAACCCTACTGATTGACTTCAGAAATCTGTCGACACCAACATTATTAAGAGTTGGAAAAAGCGTGGAAGACCTTAATCGACAAATAGTCTTTGAAATTGTTTAAATCAAACACTACAAATCTCCTACATAATCCAAATACAATGTTAACCAAAAAGGGAATTGAAAAATTGTTCAACACATTGCATAATTAAAAAACATGAGAAATGTATGAAAAAGATGGATGTATTAATCATAACATCGAAATAAAATCAATTAAATAAAACCGAAGAAGCTTACATACAATTTCATGTGAACAAAATATGTTTTCAGATATTTTTAGGAGTCGTGATAAAGGGCCCTTGTAGCTTTTTTGAAAACCCCCAGCCCAGACGTGATAAAAGTAGAGATTGAATATTGTAAAAGAACGTTTTTAGGATAGATTTTAGAGAGATAAAAAGTGAAAAAGAAGAACTATACTTTGCCATAGTTAAGAAACCTATAATCTCAGATGAAATGGAGAAACACAAGTCTGGTAAATGTTAGTATTAATTCAGCCAAAGAAGTAGAAGGCGGTAAGTATATGACAAAAAAGAAGTAGAAGGCGGTAAGTATATGACAAAAAAGAAAAATGCTTATAACAAACCCCAATGGCTCCTACAGCTGCCGCCGCCATAAATTTTCTTTCTTTCGGCCGCCGCCAGCCGTGTCTTCCTCCATACCCTCCATACGTTCCTCTGCTTCATTCTAGCTTCAGGTCCGGCTTCTCTACATCTTTTTCACCGTCTCGATTTTCTCTGTTTGCGGGTGGAGTGGCTTCGTTTCAAATCGGGTCACTAGGATTTTTTCAAGCCTTACAGCCGTCGCCGCCGTGTTCTCTCCGGCGGTCCGTGCAACACCTTCACCAGCCGGCGCTTCGTCCGATGGCCCGCTGACGCCGTTGCAGTTCGTTGGCTCTGATGGAGGCGTCGGCCTTGGCCTAGTTCTCGTTGATCCGTCTCCTTATCACTTTCACCAGCGCCGTTGTTTTGCTACGATGGACATGCTTTCTCCCCCGGTGACGTCTCCGGTTGTCCTATGCCTCTCTGGCACCCGCGTCTTGCTCCTTACTAGGGCGTCGCAGGTTGCAGTTTTGATGGACCATCAACCGATTCTCTCACAATCAGTATCGGGCCTGATTGTCCGGTGTGGGGTGTTCCTCGTCCCTACCTCTAGGACTCACAAGAGGTTTTGAAACTGTTGTGTTTGCTGCTCTGGGATCGACGGATTTGGATGGTCTTTTTTTCTTGGCTTCATGGTGAATTTATGGTTTTCTTGGGGAGGCTGGTATGGTCCGCCTCTGTGTCTATTCGTGGTCTACCTTTCTTGTTCCATGGACTCAATGGTAGTGGGGGTTCCTTATCTAAGTGTCTTTTTACTCGTCCTCGTTTCGGGATGAGTTTTGATCCGGGTGGCCTTGTCATGCTCCTCGGATTGACTGGTGAACATGGCCTTCAGGTTTTTCTGGTACAGGCATTGGTTGAGCGGGGACTCGCCCTGCCTAGAAACATAAGGATGGATTTGAGGGGTTGGCCAGGCTGTTGGCCCGCCAGGTCAAACTCAACGGGAATCATTTCAGCCTTTTTTGCTGTTGATTATCAATTTGATATTTTTGTTAGGGCGAGAATCTTGGTACTCTTTTTAAAGTTTTGCTTCTCGTCGTTTCTTGGTTGTTTTGTTGTCCTTAGTTATGTTCGAATCTTTTGTTGTGGAGTGGTTGATCTTCTTGTTAGGTTCTTGATGCCTAACTATCCAGGAGCACATTGCTATGGTGAGTCGGTATGATTAGTCAACTCCTCACAGCGAGTATATCAGGGTACCGAAGCATGCATCACTACAGTTGTTCCGCCACGGCGCAAATGTCCTCAGCCTCGAAAGAGCTCTTTATCTGAATGGTTAGGCATGAGGAGTTCTGTCTGGAATTTCAACGCTTTTACAACATTAGCTAGTTTATCCGGCCTTAGTGGCCTCTCTGCTGCTTGTACTAAGCTCTTGGGCTTAACTTGTTACTTTTCTGTCGTTGCTTATTTTATTTAATAAAATGAGCTTCCACTGTTGAAAAAAAAAAAGAAATCCAAATCAGCAACACAACCACTGTCAAAACTTGACCGCGATGAAAGTTCAAAATCACCCAACTTACAAATGATGAAAAATTGAATTTTTTTCTAACTTAAGAAATATGAAAAAACGATGATGATCACAGTAGGTAATCATGTTGATCTGCTCCTAGTCATGTCGATCTGCTTCTTTCCATGTTGATTGGTAGTCTTTTTATGTTGATCAACTTCTGTCTAATGTTGACCAAGCACGACAACGATGCTGATCAGGTATAAGGAGATATTGATCACCATATGTAGATCGATGCCGATTAGGTGTAAGGAGATGTTGATCAGGTGTAAGGGGATCTCGATCACCATGTAGATCAATGGTGATCAGATGTAAAGAGAGGTTCATCACCATGAAGATCACTGCTGATCAGGTGTCAGGACATGCTGATCAAGTGTGAGTTGATGTTGATCACCATATAAATAAATGTTGATCAGGTGTAAGGAGGTGTTGATCAACATTTATTCTGACGGTGTTGATCAAGACAAGCCATGATACTGATAAGCATTTATAATGCTGATCAAGCACGACAACGATGCTGATCAGGTGTTAGGAGATGCTGATCACCATGTAGATCAATGTTGACTAGGTATAAGGAGCTGTTGATCACCATGCAGATTAACATTTATTTTAGTGATGTTGATCAAGACAAGTCATCATGCTGATCAACGTTTAATGTTGATCAAGCACGACAATGATGTTGATCAAGTGTACGGAGATGTTGATCACCATGCAAGTCAATATTTATTTGACGATGTTGTCCAAAACAAGTCATGATGCTGATGAACAATTAATGCTATCAAACACGATAATATTGTTGATCACAAAATAGGAGTGACAAACTTGTAAATAAATGAAACACTTATGCGCATGTCTACGCAGTGTGCATTTTATCCAAGACCATTTAAAATATACTCCGTATAAGATTAAACTGTAAAAATAGCAATTGGAAATGTAAATATAAATTGAGTTTTTTTTTTATAAAGAACTCTTACAATGTTTTTACTTTATTACTTTGACCTATTTTATTATTGAAATAAACATTAACATCCCTCATTGATTTGTACAAATATACATTATCAAATTGCATTTGAATGTTTTTTTTATGATGGACTCTATAAGATGGGTACTTACTACTACTTTTAAACTTGATCGGTTGAATTGGTGACTTAATCGGGTAGATCTGTTGAACCGTGGAACCAGTGCCTGAACGGTTCTCCTCATAGTTCGTGTTTTAAAACACTAGTAGCTTTTTGACCTTGACTATTAAGAAATTATCCGAAACACTACAATTAATTAAAATATTTATTCCCAAACGATTATTATATCATAAAAAAATCAAACAAGATTATTATTACGATTAGTTCGGAATAAAGCTGTTATTTAGCACTAATCTATCAACTGAAACACTGAGAATGGATGGGAAGGTCTAGTTTAGACCACGAATTTCAACTTTGAGGCAACTATAAGGCAAATACTTAAAACAAGACACGTTTTTGTGAAATCTCCAAAAAATAAGATGGTCAATTTATGAGCTGATAAAAATGAAAAAGTTGGCGTAACTACTAGAAAATAATAAAAAAAACCACACCATTGATCAGGTGTAAAGAGATCTCGATCACCATGTAGATCAATGGTGATCAGATGTAAGGAGATGCTGATCACCATGAAGATCATTGCTAATCAGGTGTCAAGACATGCTGATCAAGTGTAAGTTGATGCTGATCACCATGTAGATGAATGTTAATCACATGTAAGGAGATAATGATCACAATGTTGATCAACATTTATTCTGACGGTGTTGATCAAGACAAGCCATGATGCTGATAAGTATTTATAATGTTGATCAAGCACGACAACGATGCTGATCAGGTGTAATGAGATGTTTATCACCGTGTAGATCATTGTTGATCAGGTGTAAGGAGATACAAATCATCATGCAGATCAACATTTATTCTAGCGATATCGATCAAGACAAGTCATCATGCTGATCAATGTTTAATGTTGATCAAGCACGATAATGATGTTGATAAAGTGTACGGAGATGTTGATCACCATAAAGGTTAATATTTATTTGGCGATGTTGATAAAAAAAAGTCATGATGCTGATCAACAATTAATGCTATCAAACACGACAACATTGTTGATCACAAAATATGAGTGACAAACTTGTAAATAAATTAAACGCTTATGCCCACGTCTATGCAGTGTGCACTTTATCCTAGACCATTTAAAATATACTCCGTATAAGATTGAACTGTAAAAAGAGCAATTGGAAATGTAAATATAAATTGAGTTTTTTATTATAAAGAACTCTTACAATGTTTTTACTTTATTACTTTCACCAATTTTATTATTGAAATAAACATTAACATCCATCATTGATTTTTAGAAATATACATTATCAAATTGCATTTGAATGTTTTTTTATGATGGACTCTATAAGGTGGGTACTTGTTACTACTATTAAACTTGATCGGTTGAACCAGTGACTTAATCGGGCAGATCGGTTGAAGCGTGGAACTAGTGCCTGAACGGTTCTCCTCCTGGCTCGTGTTTTAATAAACTAGTAGATGTTTAACCTCAACCATTAAAAAATTATCCAAAATACTATAATTAATTAAAACATTTATTCCCAAATGCTTGTTATATCATAATAAAATCAAACAACATACGATCAGTGAACAATAAGGTGATCTAATTGAAAACGCTCAAGTAGAAAACAAAAGGTACAAGCAATGTGCGCTAGGGTTCCTGTCGAGCAGGGCCCCCACCGCCGCCAATTTAACTACGTCCATGGAGATTTCTACCTTTCCAGCGACGAGTTCGGCAGTTCTCTATCTGTTTTTGCTTCATTTCAAGGAGGGCCAGGGCTGTCCAACTACTCCAGGCACCATCGACGTCAAGCCGTTGTTGATTTCTCTCTACCAGTGGAGTTTTTTTCTGTACTTTCCGGCAGGTCCGACGCTTGGATGCTCCTCCATTCTCGGCTATGGTTTCTTCGAAAGAGGAGGCTTTGGCGCAGTTGGCCATGTTTTGAAGCCTGATAGGGCAACTTTTCATGGTCGGGTCGATCTGTGCGTCGATCAACGTCAAATCCTTGAAGGGTCGGTCGACTCTCTTCCTGCCCAGTGTTGTTGCTGGTTTGTGGCGTATGTTTGGTTGGGTGTGCAACCTAGCTGCTGGTGATTGGGGTAGGAGGGAAGGTTTGTGGCAGGAAAGTAGTGTGGCACTAATAATGGCGAAGAGAGGAGGGGGAAAATGGCGACGGGTGTCGTGGAAGGCCACGAGGAGGAGGAGCCATTGTCCCGGTAGTGGAAGGCAGGAAACGTACTCGGACTGGGACACCAGACGAGGAATTGAGGAACAAGGAAGAGGATTTGGCAGGGCTAAGACAACCTCAGAGCCATAAGTTTGTTGGTAGCAGGTAGAAGGGGTTTCGGGTCTTTCTTTTTTATTTGCTTAGTCCAAAAGAACCAGGTACGTCAATAGTATGAGTGAATTTTGTATTCTGGTGAATCAATTTTGATTGCTATTGTAAGGGGACCTCCGAGTATTTCAGTAGACTCCAGACTCTATGAGGTTTGCTATGTGCAACTTTTTTTGTGAAGGAGGACGAGATTCGATTATTACGTGAAATATTTTGCGCACGGATACTTACATCGAGCTCACAAGTCATTTGAGGTCCATGGTGAAGTGCATCATCATTGATTACTGATTGTAATATCTCACTTTATGTTTTTTTATCTGCACCTATTAGGATTACTCTGATTTATTCTCTCTTATATTCTGCTCATTTGTTTATCATGCCTTACAACCTTAAATTGCATGACTAGGAGATGGTGCTATGCTCGCTTTTAGGTAGGGCGTTATTGCTTTACTTGTATGGAGGTTAGATCCTGGACTCTTTGTTTTTCACGCGTTACCGTAAAAAAGAGGAGTAGTAGTAGTAATTGAAAAAGTCTGGTGGTTTCCTCTTAAATCAACCTTGCAGGTATCATTGTACACACAAATCCCATCTAGTAGTATCATTCATAGTCCTACTAAAGTACTACTCATACTACTTAATAGAATTGAAGCAGAAATGCGAAGATAAGATGAATTAGAGTTAGAGAAGAGAAGAGAAGAGAAGAGGGTATCTAATGGAGAGGACACAAGATGCGATCTGGTGGGCAGGGTGGTGGTGGGACTGGATGTGCAATGAAGGTTGGTGTTTCCTCACCAGGCATCAACACTGATACACCTTCACTGTATCTTGTTATCTGCAGCATCAAATCAAACCAACGCCATATCAATATACGATCATCATCATCAATAATACTATCACTAAAAATACAAGATCATAGTTTATGATGTTAAGGTCAAGATTGATGGATAAGAAAAACATTTCTCACATGGGGCAGGGGCAAGCAAAGAGATCAATACGACAATGAGCCATTGGAAAATAGTTTATGATGGCTGGTCCACCCTTGTCTGGGTGGGAGCATTGAATTTGAGGATGACCATACACACACACACAAAAAACAAAACAAAAAAATCAAAAGCCAAAATTGAAGCTGAAGAAAGTACCAACCAACAACAATGACCACCAAAATTTATTCTAAAAATTGAAGGAGGTGAGGTGAGGTGAGGTAGGTTAATTAATTACTTTGGGAGAAGGGAAATGGAAGAGTGTGTGAGTCTGGTGAAGATGGGAGGAGGGATCCGATTGAGTGGGCCTGAGAAACCACTCGAAGATAGCCATAACCAGAAACATTGAAATCAGAATGGCGGTGGCGACGAACCCGAATGACACCCCATTACTCATCGACTCCTCAAAATTGCTACTCCTACTCCACTCATCCTGTCTCTCCGTCTTCACCGCAGCCGCAGGTGCCACCGCCACCGCATCCCAGTTTTCTTCACCAGCCATCGCCACCGGACCTCTCATTTCATTCATTACCCTGATAATACAAGGAGGAGCTGGGTGGGTTGGGTGTAGTGTAAGTAAGTAAGTAAGTCTGTGGACAGTAGCGTGATTTAATGGGTCTGTAAGCAGAGGGAAATCAAATCAATAGTAGCAGGGGAAGGGAAAGAGATGAGAGTACTGGGTGGGAGTGAGTGACAACTGAACTCAACAGACCCTGATAATGCGCAACACGGGAATACGGAGTAATAATTTATAGGCTTAAATACGTAATAGTATCCTGAATTATGATAAATGGTGCAATTAAAGGTTAAAAAACAATAATCATGCAAGGAAGTGCTTTGATTATTAAAATCGTCTAAATGAGGATCTCGACTCAATTGATATGATATGTGATCGCACGTGTTTCGACGGCAACGTGTTGGTAGATGATAACTACCTCTTCACGGCTTCGCAGAAGGCTATGATGTGTCAGATCAACGTACGTGAATTGCGACGGCGGACTATGAGACAGTTCTTGGATCTGCCAACAAGAATGAAAGGGAGGCGACTGACGATGCATCTCCCCATCCGGCCATAGCGTACTAGATCGATGCACGTGAATTAAACCCCCACCTATGTTAGAAACTCAAAGCATCATCGAAACATGTGCGGTCACATCCACTTCAACTGAATTGAGACTTTCCTTTAGACGATTTTAATAGTTCAGGTCATTCCTTGAGTGAATTTTTTTCTGGGCCCTTAATTGCACCATTTTTTATAATTCGGGTACCATTATGTATTTAAGCCTAATTTACAATGCTACCCTTACCCTCAATTCAGCTCAAATTAGAAATAAATTTTGGGAAATTTAGGAAGTATGTTTTGATTGATATATATGAATTGAAAAATTTAAGAAAAATATTATTTTTTAAAGAAATGATGGTGAATTGATAGATTTAAAATTGTTAAGGTTATGTTCTTTGTGAAAATAACTGGCAAAAAAGTGACAAGTATTTAAATTTGAGAGGAGAGAGATAGAAAATGATTTGGAACGAAAAATTTAAAAAATAAGTGATTTATTGTTAGAAATTTATAAAAATTAGTTAAAGAACAGAGCCTAAATGTATTGAGATTGATAAATTTTTTTTTTTAAATATTTTATGTTGCTATTGAACTGACCCTTAATAAATAAAGAAAACCGCTACCTACTACTTCTAAGTTCTAACAACTAGGGATGGATGATAAATTTGCCTAGAAAAGAATTTAGAATTGGATCTATTTTTTGTTTTTTTTCATTTTGCATGATAAAGGGAAATGGATATAC
>JBBYHH010136440.1:0-14371 GCA_038382905.1 Daphne laureola
CAAAGAGATCAACTACTAGAGCCCTACACCGCAAAACAGCCTTGACAACAATACAGCCTTGACAGCAATAGAGGCACTCTTTGGGATAAGCATGGTCCACAAATCACTCCCTTTGACATAGAACTCATTAATCCATTTCACCCACATACTGACCTGTCAGTCCTTAACCTTCAAAGTTTCTTTGCTTGGAATGCAAGGTTCCAAGGACCCAGGGCATACAGGCCCAATCCCCCTTGAGCTTTAGGCACACAGATCCTACTCCAAGATATGGGAGCTTTACCAGACTGGACACCATCCCCTCATAGAAAACTGCGACATCTCTGGTCAATCTCCTCCAACAGACACTTAGGAAGAGGAAAGACAGAGGACCAATAGTTCTGGACTCCAAAAACGACTATCTTCAGAAGTTGGAGCCTGCCTGCATAGGACAAAAACTTCACAGACGAAGACCTCAACTGACTCAAGATTCTATCCAGGAGAGGCTGACAAGGCTTCACAGAAAGCGTGGTCCCACCAGAGGCACCCCCAGGTACTTCACTGGCATAATACCCTTCTGCATTCCCAGGGTCCCCTCTAGCTGCCTCAAAAGCCCCTCACCAACTCTAGCATAAAACACACTGCTCTTCTGCTGGTTAATGGCCAAACCTGTAACCCTGGAAAACTCCTCCAAACTTGCTACAATACCTCCAGCAGATTTAGGACATGCCTTTGAGAATAACAAGAGATCATCTGCAAACATAAGGTGAGAGACACCCAGCTTCCTACACTTGGGGTGGTACTGAATGGCCTTCTCCCCAAATTTCCTAGCGAGTATTCTAGTTAGGTATTCCATAACTATAACAAAGAGATAGGGGGAGAGAGGGTCCCTCTGCCTTACCCCTTTCTTACCACAAGAAAAACCATCTAGGGCTCCATTTATATTTAAAGAATACCAGGCTCCAGACACACATTGTTACCCATTTCAATAACTTCAAGGAAAAACCCAATTTCAGCATGAAACTCTCCAGAAAAATCCATGAAACAGAATCAAAGTCCTTTCTGATATCCACCTTCAAAGCCATCCTGGGGGAAATGCCCTTTCTTCCATAGCCCCTCATAATTTCCTGAGCAAGGCAGACATTGTCGACAATCTACCTGCCTTTTATAAAAGCACTTTGAGCAGAATCAATAATATCAGGGAGCACCCCTTTAATCCTGTTGGCCAGCACCTTTGATACCAATTTGTAAGTAATATTACAACAGGAGATAGGCCTATAGTCGGCAAGTCCAGCTGGATTGGGACATTTGGGAATGACGTGAATGGTAGTGGCACCCACGGCCTTTGGAATCCTGCCCTTCCCAAAGCAATACATCACTGCCTCCCATACATCCTTCCACACAACCTGCCACATGGCTTGAAAGAACCCAGCAGTAAAGCCATCAGGCTCTAGAGCCTTTCTAGGTGCCATTGAAAACAAGGCTGCACGAACCTCCTCAAGCTCCACAGGCCTGTCAAGCTGGGCAAACAGGTCATTATTTAAGACACTACCAGCCTCCACCACCACCCCTTCAGCAGCAAGGCCAGGGTCCTGATCAGGAGCCATAGTGCTTTAAAATAGGCCACAAACTCCTCAACCACCTCATTATGCTCAAACACCTTGAGACCATCAAACCTTATCACACAACTTATTATCCCCATAGCCCTCCTTTCTTTCATCTTGGCATTGAAGAAAAAGGTGTTATCATCCTCTAATCTGGCCCAATCACAAGCTGCCTTTTGAGAATAGAAATCCTCCTCCTATCCACTCATCTCAACATACCCCGCTCTCCTCAGCTTCAATTCAGTAGTAGTAGGGGCGGGGGGGTTCAATGGGTCAGTCTGCAGCACAGACGCAGCAAAATCCATCCTTTCCTTGGCCAAGACAACCCTTCCCGAGATATTATTGAAATGCAATTGATTAAAACCTTTCAAGGCACCTTCAGTCTTTTCAACTTACTATAAAGTCTCAAAACAGGGGAAGTGCCCACAAAAGGGGCATTCCAGGACTGGGACACCAAAGTAGAAAAACCAGGATGACCCCTCCACATATCCAGGAACCTGAATGATGATCTACCCTGAAACTGCCCCTGCCTAAATGTGAGCAAGGCCAGTGCATGGTCAGAAACAACATTCTCCTGGAACTCCACTGTTGCTTGGCCAAACTTCTCAAACCTTTTCAGAGACCCTATGACCCTATCAAGCTTGCAATAAATCCAGTCAATCCCCTCTTGATTGTTAGACCATGTATAGAAGGAACCATTACTGCTAATATCCATTAAGCCTAGGCTGTCACACATCTCATCTAGGCCAAACTGATGCAGCTCAGGGGCCCCCCCCAGCCACTAGCTTCTCCTGGGCACAAGTGACTTATTAAAATGCCTCATAAAAACCCAAGGCAACCTGACTGCAGGGGCAATCTCAGCCAGCCTATTCCATGCCACAGTCCTTGTACAGCCCTCATTTGAGGCATATACCACAATAAGACACACCTCCCATCCTTCCACCCGATGCTTAACCAAGAGGTGAACAAACTGTTCATGCACCTCCAACACCCCAACTTGCAGGATCAGTTTGTTCCACCCAATCCAAATCCTCCCATTTACAGCCTGATAGTAGTTGTTAGCATACTCCCAGTCATTAAAGCATTTTTTAAAAATGCTCATAAACTTTTGACTCCTGACTATAGTCTCCAACAAGGCAAACAGTGTCAGATCCTTTTGTCTTACCAACTTCCTAACCTCCTTCTGAGTAAGAGGATTGTTTAGCCCCCTCACATTCCAACACCCCCACATCATGTTGGGGGGGAAGGTTCCTATCATCTACCTCATCTGGCTCCTTATCCAAATGGCGGAAGTAGCTAGGTGAGGCCACACCACTGCTCTTTTCCTTCTGCTCAAGAGAGCACAGGATTATCTTTTCTTGGACCAAAATGGCCTTGTTCTTCCTACGCGTGACCATAACAAAGCCAGCATCATCTGCCTTCTCTGGAAGGGCCACATTTTGTGCTTGATTTTTATTCTGCACAGGCTCATCAACCTCCTGCTGCCCAGGAGCTTGCAACTTAGTAATAATATGCATTTCAGCATCCACCTTCTTCCCCTTCCTGTCAGCTGCCTACGAGCATTAGGAATCGCAATCAGCAGCCTTGTGCCCCCATTTCAAACATGAGGTACAGAGTCTGGGGTCTCATTCATTCAAAAACCTCTGCACATACATTCCCTCTGGAACCTTTACTTTGACAACCTCGACTAGCTCCTGTGTTTATGCAAATTCACAAGGACTCTCGCATAATCCAGCCTAGACCTCAAGATTGTAGGCTGATCCGCCATTATCAGCTCTCCAATAACACTCACCATCTTACTGATCAGCTTAGGAGTCCAGTAGTCTAACTTCAGGTCTGGAAGCTTAACCCACACTGGAGCCTCCGTAAACAGTCCCTTCCCAATCATCACACCAGGCTCATACTTCTTCAGCAGCAAGGGCTTGTTGAAGACGAAGTAGGCGAGGCTTTCATAGATCTTGCACAGATCGTCATGGGAGTGAAAGGTGAACAAGAAAAATCCATTTTGCTTCACGATAGTAGGTTTCGCCACAGTCTTCCATCTCGCTTGCACAAAGTGATTCATGTTTTCCCAAGAGACCTCAGTCCCCATGACGCAACCAAGTTGAGTATGCTTCCAGTGCTTAGTACCTTCCTGGACTTCCTCATCCGAGAACTCAAGCTCCTCCGCCAGCGCAACATCAGAGACAAATTCAAGGCTAAAGTTAGCATTCTGCCTGACCTTGACCTTTTCATTCTTTTGTCACGAAGTCTCCTCCTCGCAGACAGCAGACGCGCAATCTTTCCTGCCACTGGAAGCCATAGCAAGCACAGATGCACCGCCGGAGACGGAGGCGCAATTCGCCACCGACAGCGCAGGGAAATCTTCAGGGGAGATTGACTGGAGAGACGCCGACGCGACACACTCCTCAATGGTCGCCGTCAGCTTCGCAAGCTCGCCCATAATATTCACAGCTTGGCCGCGCCCACGACCATGTGCTCACGACATTCACCAGCGCGGATCGACGCTCCGGCAAGGCCCTCACGCTGAAAATACGACGGAGCAACGAAAAGTTAAAGAGAAAACAGAGAATTTTCTCACTATAACTGCTCAGCTTTTGCTCGGTCAAAGATGATACATTTGACTGGGCATGAAGATTAAGAAATGTTGTTGACTAGAGGGTAAAAATGTAAAATAAGCATATAAGACAAAAATAGCTTTTTTGAGTGGGAAGGGAAATGAAGGGTAATAAGATAAAGTTAGTGTAAAATATTTCCTTTTTAGAAAACGTATCAATTTTGCTGGGACGGAGGGAGTATTTTTTTTTGTTTTATTTGTGTTCATTTATATTCCTAAAATGTTAGTGTTTATACATTTTATATGTTAAAATGAGATAGATAGTCCAATTAGTAAATTGGAGATTAAGATATTTAAATACCACAAACTTAAAAGCTTTTAATCTAAATTAAAGAAAATGGAACATTTTAAGAGCTCTCTAAGTTAAAGAAACATAGAGTGGGGTCTCTGTCAAAATAATGAAAGTATAGTGGTTGATGTGAAGTTATATGGAATGAATGCAACCAAATCGAGGTGCTGCACCAAACTGGATGATAGATGGAAGAATTCTTAATGGCGGCCAGGGGAGGTTAGGCCAGTTAGGGTAGGGAGGGAAGTGAGAGAAATGAGGGAAAAAGCAATTTGGGATAGAAGTGTTTTATTTTTATAACATTGAGGAGTTTTGTGCAATAAGATAATTTAGAAGAAGAGGACAAAAGTGATACTGTAGATGTACAGTAAAAACACCCTCTTCTTTTAGTAAGTATAATTAATAATTAATAGGAGTATATAATTTCCCTTTATTACCTACACTTTTCCTACCTCACTCAAAAAGTTATTCTTGTCTTATATGCCTATTTTACCCCTATTTTAACTTTTTACCGTCAAGTCTTTTACACACCTTAATCTCCGTGCCGAGTTAAACGTATCAATCAATATGGTACTGAGGGAGTATTAAGTTAAGAATTTCCAGAAACTGCCAATTGGTTATAAGATGCTTTATAACTTCCCATCAAGCAAAATGATATCTACAAGCAGAAGTATAACAATCTTTTTGTTTAGTCACCGAGCAAAACGATACTAATCAGAAACATAAAGAAATTTGGACCTCTTGCCAGCTGCAGTAATGATCATCTGCACCCAATATCTGACTGTACCTCTGTAAAGCTTGCCTTCTCTGAATGATCTGTTGAGTAGATAATTATGTGCAGAAACACTAGTGAGAAGAAAGATAAAGTGCATGCAAGCATCACTAAATAAATAGAATCTTCGACTGTAGCATCAGAAACTAACATCAAACCTCATGTCTAATAGGATCATTTTGAGACAGATGGCAACCACACATGGTCAGAACATCTAGAGCTGAATCAAGTTCCCATCGGTGCATATACCTGTAGATAGCCTAATGTTTAGTGCAAGATAAATAGGTTTAAAGCATGAAAAATGCTCAAAATAATTACAGTAATCAAACTCAATCACAACAAGTGAAACTCCTGCGGTTGCTCCATTCAAGCAATTTCAAAGAAAAAGAAAACATCATCCGACCTCAAGAGTAAGAAAAGGAACTCGTATCACTTAAATACGAGTATTACAATTAACCAGGTATTTTTCCGCTTTGTTACTTGTGCATACAACCCATTAACAACCTATTAATCTAACGCAAGCTTTATGGGTAAAAAGATTTCTCATGTAGAGAACATGGATGTAATTAGCCCGATTGGACTTTTGTTTGAGTGCAGCACATGGCAGTAAGAATGGTGTAACAACAAAATAGAGTTCAGCTTGGGCATCACTCATGGGAGAACAGTGTTACAACTTCAACAGTAAAACAATTGGATGTTGGAAAGACCTCACCACCTTAAAAGCCCTAACAAACTATCAAACAATGAGGGTGTACAACATTTAATACAGCCCTTGCCATGTATGCTAGTAAGAACCAAGAGTGGGTCTATCATCAAGACCCTGTCAACAAGGATGGAAAACAAGCAACCAGAGCAACAATAGTGTAAATTCTAATACCATGTGAAAGTTTCCAACCAAAATTTATTTTCCATAGGTGGAGGGAGCTCACTTTATTATAAAGCTCCAACAATGCCCTTATTAAGTGGGCATCACACCCATAAGCATATTCTTGATGATGGATAGACATTATGTTCATCAAATTTGAGAGGGATAGAAGGACGTAATGGATAGGAGTAGGATACATTATTGATACATCAGTTAAAATAAATTGGAACATTTGCTCTTAGCTTGATAATGCGACTGATAGAAAAAGAGCTGTTACATCACCATGCTGGCAAATTTATACGTGTTTAATTTTTGTTATTGCAACAATGCCATGATTACCATGACCTCTAGCATATATAAGTCGAGCATAAACAAATCATAGGACTTCTACATACTTGAGGGCAATATTGGCAGCCAATTGTTTATCCTTCAAACGCAAACAGTACTGCCAAGTACTGCTCTGGAGGCCATGACTGCCATCATGCCCAGAGTGGGAATGGCTTTCCTCCTGTTCAATAAGCAGCTGAAGTAAACGGTCTGAGGCTCCATCATGCAGGAAACGATCGGAAAGTGCAAGAGCATCCATTAGTTGCCCCTCATCAATCAATCTACATTGAGATAAGCAACTGGTAGAGTATTGTATGATAAGGAATATCTGATTCTAATAAAATAATGAAAAGCATTCTGAAACAGTCAGCTAGAAACTGTGCTTAAAACAACATAGTACAACAGTGGATTCACGAACTCGCTCCTAAGAAACACAAGGAAACACAAGGTTAGGAGTTTCGCCATCTAGAAAAAATGATGCCTGAAATTTTGGTCTAGATCCAGACCACAACACCACCACTTTCTTGGCCTATATGAGTGTAGGGCAAACTAAATTTGGCAGAGAAAGGGCATTTACTTGGACATCACAAGAAACACGCCTCTCTTAGCATTACATGCAATTGTCTTTTCTTCCCAGAACAAAGATGAGTGTGGCTTCCCAGGTCTACTAAACAGAAACAGACTACAACTTCTGCACTAATGCACATTCTAACTTCTGCTTAACCAAAAGAGCAAGTACAACCAGGACACAAAATAACAAAAGTGTACAAAAACAAATAGTTAATACCTCTCGACAGTTTTTTCGTAGAGATCTTCATTCTCCCAGTCAAAAGAAAGAAAAACTGTATTGTCAACTTCATTTTTTCCATCGTTTAAAGGATCGCTCCAGCCATTAGCAGTGGTAGTTATATTAACCTTGAGGACCGGACTAGTAGAGATCATTGTACCACCTGCAATTTCATCAACGTCTGACTCCGTGTCGCTATCAAGTTCACGAAGTCTCTTAATAGCACTTCTAGTTTCAGCATTGGCCTCATTCGTTCTTCCCTTAGCTGTTACAGCAAATTCTGAAACTCGATGAAGATTTGTTTGCATCTGAATCCATCTATTCAAAGTCGGAAACCTATTTTGAATTGGAGGCCAAAAGAAAAGAAAAGAAAGAAAGGGAGTTAGGAAGGAAGTATGGAACTTGAACTGATAGGGAGGGAAGAGGGAGGGAAGAGGGAGGGAAGGCAACACGGAGAGGGAGCAGTAAGGAATATTCAACGACTAAAACATCTTTTGAATAGCATAACACAGGAATGTTACCTTTCAGATTGGTCAATAGCAAATTCATAAAATAATCTGTCAGCGTCAGGGGCCTGCAGTAATTCACCATTTAACGAGCTCGATATACCTGACTCACTGCCATTGTACAATATACCACTTCCAAAAACACATGCCAAGACAGCCCTTACTGGTGAAATTTTAACCAAATGCCTGACGATGTCCAAGTTAAGGGGATACAAAGGTACTTCAGGTGTAGCTGAACAAAGGCTGTAACAGTTGGGCTTGGCTTCTTTAGCAGATGGAGAAAGAGCTTTGTTTTCTGAATAACTACATGGATATGCAGGGGTGACAGGAACAGACGCCCAACCTTGGCCAGCACGTGGAGGATAAACTGGAGGGACACACGCTGAAATCACTTCATGAACAAAATCAGCTGACATTATGTCAGCCACCTTTTCAGCTGCGTCTGTACTGCCCCGATCAAAGACAAGTCGAGTTAAAAGCTGCAAGAAATAACAAATGAAAAAAAATTATATATGTATCTCTCTCACACACCTCTTTCCGCAAGGTTAATATAAAAGTATGCATACCAAGGAAACAAAAACAATTAAATGGGAAAAAGAACAATTCAAATATACAACTTTCTTTGACATGCAAGCTAGAATTCTTGATTTCTCCCTATCTGTTGCTATGGTCTCAGGTTGGATTTTTTCACTAAACTTCCCCAGTATGCACGAGAAAAATGTTAGTAGCAGGGTTGTATGCAACGAAGAAGATAGTCCTCATATATGGCTCAAGTTTTAGAACCTAATAACAGAAAAATCTGAAAGACACCATTACTAGAAGCACAGTGAGAAGCCAAAAAGAAAAAGGAAAAAAAACAAAAACTCGAAAGACAAAACTTAACTAGACTAAACTAATGAAACTCCTGACATTTTTGTGCTATTCCAACAAAAAAATGGAAGAGCTCCTGACATTTTAGTCACAAATGAAACTCGGACAATTTAAATTGCCAGGAAAAACATGAACAGTCTCACTTACATCTTTAGGCCACTCATACACAACTGAAAAGAAGTTGAAGTCATGGGTAGTATCAGTGCCATCTACTATGTCACCGATTGCAGCTATGTGAAGGATGAACTGTGATAAGTATGTTGTTGGCTTTGCAGTCAAGGTGCCAAACAGTCTCGTAGTAGTATCCTTCATTTCATTACCACTGGGCTGCAAACTAGCTTCTGCAGGCATCGAAGATACAGACATCTGTTTGGAAGCTTTTAGACCGAGCCCTAGAATCCCATCTTTCTCAGACGTAATCTGAACTTTCCGCTCTGCAAACAGACCTTCCGTGTCTTCATCAGCAAGAGCTCTCGCCAAATTGTGAAGCTTACCTGAGATTCCCCAGAAAAAATGTACTATAAGATTCAGGATCAAAGCAGTTGTCCTCTAAAATCAAAAGCAACACCACAGCCATAAGCAGATGATATTCCATCTACCGAGAGGCTAAGATACTTACCACTCAGAAACTGCCGCTTGCCTTTGTGAGCATCTTCAATCATCTGATGCAGCATGGCAAGAGCACGATCCCTTTGCCCTGAGCTATGGGAGTCCTTACCTGCTGATGATCTGATTTCCCCAGTCAGAATATCCTGAAGTGTTGGGGGATTATCCTAAAAGAAACAGAGGCAAATCATCCTCGGGATCAGAGAATAAGAAGAGATCACACCACGAAATCAGTTTCACAAAAACCATAAAAAGTAACAGAATAACTATGGATCTCATTCAGGCATCCTTGATCTTCTAGTAGTGACATTTCGTAGAAATCTTAACTGGATATTCTGATATCGAGACTGAAAATAAAGGCTAACTGGACAAATCTTAAAACGATGCACAATCATATCAATGGAAGTAATTAGTGTTGAAAGCTAGAGTAATACAATGCAAATCATAATGTTGACATGTTGCATTGATATTGCTAACTATCTACTACTATAACTTACAAAAAATTAAGAGGTCGTTTGATACAATCTACACGGTTTCCATTAAATGGGAATTAACTTAAATAACTTTTACTTTTATACTCCCTTTGTCGGACTCTGTTACTTTCCCTTTTTAGCCAGTCCTAGGAAAACTGTTAAGGTTTAGGAAATATTTAGGTACTCGAATACACAAATTATAACCAATATTGTGAAGATACAGTCAGACATACTTGTACTGCCACATAGGCTATGGCACCAACCAGCCCAGGTACCCTAGCAAGATCCATTTTTGCAAGTTTCCCTAGCTGTTAATACTGTAACTACGTCCTGTAGATTAGTCAACTAAGTTACTGCTTTAATTTTTAATGTAACTAGTCAGTTAAATCTGTAACTTTAGGGGTGTGTTCATATAGATGAAACAAAAAGATTTGTGGGGAAAAAGTGGAATTTTCGAAAATCGATGCGAGGTTTGTGAGAAAAAAAGATGGGAAGAAATGATTGATTTGATAGAATTTCTTTCTTCCACAGACGAACATCCCCTAGGAAGGTTAGATAGGGATTCCCTGAAAAAATGAAAGGTTAGATCCTAGAGAAGGGATCGATTTCCTAATCCATGCTGATGCACAGCAGGATAATTCTTGCACTAAGACATTGCTTAGCATCAGATTTATTCAAGGAAAATCATTTTTCACTGGACTTCTGTAATATGGCAAGAAACAAGCTCCATCAAATTAACATCAACAAGCAATTGGATGACCGTGCCTTCCAATTTAGGACTTAAGGTTGGTCAAAGGTTACTAACTTTGCCCACACCACTCCCGTATTGTTTCCAATCAATTAAAGCAGCTTGCCAGCCCCGAATATAAACTTGCACTTCCTAGTAAAGGTGTTTTCTATTAAGAAAATATGGAGGACAGCTAAAGTCAAGGATTTTAACTTTAGACCGAGTATGAAGTGTAAATTTGGTAAAATAAGAATCAGAGGAATGACATGTTAGCTTGTTTGCAAGAACAATTCCAAAAGCAAGTCTTTTAAATAGTTAGGGCCATTTTCCCTACCAATGGGATAACAGAACAAGATGTCACTTAAAAGACTATAGCTGACTGGACAGAATAGGTAAGTTCTATAAGTTAACTTGATAAATATGTCACAGAAGTTACTGGAAAAACACTATTGGATGGCCACTCATGCTTATAAATTAGTTTGATACAGGATATTTACCAATAGAGAAATAATAACAATTAAAAAAGTGAAGCAAAGATGAGAATGTTGAGGTGGACTACTCAACATAACAAGCAAATCGAACTAGGAATGAGAGTGAGAGTAACTGATAAGAGTCGAGGACAAAACATAGGAGACCTAAATCATCCATGGAACACAAAGCAAAATATCTTGATTACCAATCCTCGGTTAAAATATTCTTCCCGATATCCACACATTTATACCATAAATACCTGCTCCAAGAACTCATGCAGATGCTTGAGAACACGCCGTGACACAGAGATTAATGCAACATCCCGGATCTGATTCCAGTAACTACTTCCAACCTTTGGGGAACCTCCTGGATATATCTCAGACAACATAACTTGAGCCTGAAAGTGAACAAATTCATACAGAAGTTAAAGAAATGACCAAGCAGTGTCTCTAAATAAAAGAAAATGACCAAGAGAAGATAGCATCATATCAATCATTGTTGAATATTTTGATCAACAAAAAACACATGATCTTAGTCAAATGCTTTAGGTCTCTGTTGTTTTGTGACAGACGTCAAATCTCATGAAACAGATAATTTGTCGCCAAGTATTCAGAACAGCCACAATGGAGAGAATTGCTTTCCTGCACAGTTCTTTCTTGGCAGTAATATGATAGATGCTTCATACCAAAAAAACGTTTTAAACACTTTCTTTTTTGGATTGTCCCAGAAACTTTTAAATGTTTCCCTTTCTAGTACATTTTACATACTCACTCCGTCCCTAAATAATTGATTCATTTGTTTTACTGTTTTCAAGGTATTTAATCTATGATTTATGTTCATGAATGTTTTGACATATAAAGTTAATCAATTTGTATGTGTATTATAATTTGCAACATATCCTATCCAAATATATATTTTTTTATTTTTTTCTTTACTATTTATCTTAAAACAATTTGAGTCAAACACTGCTACAGAGAACATGAAAGTCAAATGAATCAATTATTTAGGGACGGAGGGAGTACTAGTTTACCATATAATCCTGAATTCAATTCTCTCTCCATCATATCTACTCAAGTACGAATAGATACTTTCCCTTCTCATCGACTTCACACATTCTCCAACAACTTTAGGATTTTAAATTATACAAGTATTTTTTAAACGACATAAATTGAATCACATAAACTATTTCTACACACCATATTCTTCATGCCTGCTCAGACGTTTAAAAAGAACATGGGACGGAAGGAGTAAATAAATTTGAGACATCTGAGGGATGTAGAAAGAAAAAGAGTTTTTTAGTGATATTGATTATGTTAAAAACAAAAGAATAGTGCTTCTGTAACCAGTTGAAGACACATGTAACTAGAATCCATAACATGAACTGTGAAAATGATAACTTTAAGCACAAGGTCTATAATTGCAGAACTTAAAATTCATAAGAAAAGGTGACACATTGCCTGGTCCAGAAGTCGTTGAGATATATGTGGTGATTTTGCAGAAGTTGCAGCAGCGTCAATGCAAAGAAGAATCTAACAGGAAAAAGTAAAGGTAAGTCACCACAACTGAAATTTGAATAATGAAGGCGTGAAACAGGAAAACAACGGAAGGAAAAAGAAAACAGTTCTAAGCACTTACAGCTGCTAAGGGACCCAAATGGGAGCGCAAGGAGGAAAAGTCCAAATCATGTACCGCAGATGTCCCTTCAGCAGCTCGAGAGACTGCATCTTCTACCTGAACCAGAAGATAGAGAAAAGAAGTAACTAGAAATTACCTGTAACAATGCCTTTGGAATACTTCATCTAGATTGAGTAAGTTGAGCATTTTAAATAAGATTTCATTTCTGGAATAACTAGAGATGGAAATTTTCCAACAATGATGCTTATGTGTTCCCTTATTGACTCCAACAGAGGTTCTCATTTTTCTCTTTTTGTACGTCTCTTACTCTATTAAATTTCTTCTTAGAGCTTTGCTACAGCTGCCAAAATTTCCCCGTTTTAATCTTTAACTATAAGAAAATAGAAAAAAACAGGACCCACAAATAAACATTAGCCAATCACAGCGAGACAGCTCGATGATGTAAGTTTTGGTGTCGGTCTTCATGATGTTTCTACCGTTTTCCTCCTTATTGCTAAGTGGTATCATGCCATATTATTAGGTCAACTAGTTTCTAGTAATTTATAATGTGGTTTGGGGTTGGAAGCATTAACTTAGTGTAAGAGCCCTCAGAATTACTGCCCCGTCCCTCAGTCAGTTTTAAACCCCATTGTCACTGTCAAGGTCCATATAATCACGCCCATTTTGGAACATCTCACCAGCCTGCTCGCAAGGAGGCATATCACCCAACAATTTTAAGTACAGCAGTTTGTTAGTGATTGAGACTCTGGTAACAGCTCTTCACTAATTGGTGACTGAGTTAGGGTTAGATTATCTTTTTTCAAAAAGGTTCAAGACTAATTGAGATAAGATAGCGATAAGCCAATGATCCGACCAGTTTGTAAAGATTACTAATGTGCATGTTAAATTAGAGAGTACTAGTTTGCAGCCAGCTAGGCGTTGCTGCGGGTTTGGAATTAAATTTAAAAAATCAATGGTTAATTGGAGTGTTTTGTTTGTGAAAGTTTTTTGCAAAAAATAAGTGCATTTTACAAATTTTCATGACACACATGCGATGAAGAATTGAGGCAAAAAATTTACTTGATAGATTATTGTTAATTTCTTTTGTGAAGAATAGTAGTTTCAATCTATATTGTTAAATATGTGCATGAAAACCAAACACATCAAATCAACATGTCCACAAATTGTTTGGAAAAAGTAACTAAAAATTACGAAGTATAATTTTTTTAAAAATGTTTGTAGTTTGCATGTTTTTTATTTTTTTTAGAAAAATGGAGTATAATAGTATGCAAAATAATAAGTGGTCAAAGTCTGTGCGAAAGTAAGAAAAAGTCTTGTGGTGATAAAGGTGGGAAAAAAAAACAAAAGAGGAAACTACTAAGTGGTTATTAAGAAAAAATGAATACGCATTGATCTTGTAATACAAATAGTTTGATAGAAAATTTTGAGAGAATGAGTAAACGTTGTAGATTATTATTGCACTGTACAAACCCAAGTAAATTGATACTTAAGAAAATTACAATAAAAACGACTCAAGAAAACCGATGTTACCCAGCCATTGAAGGCCTACAAGTGGTCTACTTTGCGTATTTTAATATAAAAAGAAACTGAAATTTTTTTTACGTTCATTTATTTTTTTTTATTTATTTATTTATTTATTTATTTATTTATTTATTCCGATCAAAATTGCATGTATTTCATTTCATGAATCAAAAGAATTACATCGTATAGAGAGGACTATTTATAAAAACTAGTCCTGCTGCTAAACCCTTCCCTTCCCTTCCTATACCTCAAAGACCTCACTTAAGGCCAAACCATTCCTCCTTTGAACCAAAAAGACAGCATACTCAGTAAGCACAGCAGGAGT
>JBBYHH010136551.1:0-14369 GCA_038382905.1 Daphne laureola
AGAATGAAGATGCACTTCTCGCACCGAGGGTTGGAAATCTACTACTCTCGGCCCAATTTTCTACTTTAATTGTTAGTGGTATTTATACATTTACACGACATGCATTCATCTGATTTAGACCTCACCTGATTGGTAACTAGTGGCGTAAGTCCTGTTTCTATCTTATTGATCTGCTTCTGCTGTCTAGAACCATTGGCATGCTCCCACCCTTAATGTGTGTTAAGCAACTAATATGAACATAGGAAAAGAATACTTAGCAACCCAACCTCTAGGATGAACTTATTTCTACTGATGAATCTGTTTAAGTGTGTTCTAGGAAGGTGGCCAGTAAGCAGAGGTTTTGAAAGGGGTTACTGCACTTGCCAGAGATAACCTACAAAAGCTCTCTGGGAGGAGCTCTCACCTTCTCTACCCGGGGGTGTAGCGCAGCTCTGTAAGTCTCTCGACCCATTCTCACTTTCAAATATTACTTACCTTGGAAGTTACCTAAGGTTATATTATTACTTGTTAATACATATTCTCATATCTGTTATATAAAACTTGCAAAGAATCTGGTTGTTGTTGTGAACTGGAGAGAAGGTCGGGATGGACGCCTGCAGACGAAAGACTGCAACAAAGGAGGACTTAGAGGAACCTTGACATTATTAAACTGTATTTTTTGTCTTTATTTATTTATTTATTTATTTATTTATTTCTTACTTTGCAAGTAAACGCACTCTGAACCTCAATTTGTATTTGGATGGTCTCAATTCTTTCTTAAACTGTTGTTTTAAAACATTTTCTTTAAAATAAGCATTTTGTTTTATAAAACCTTTCAAGTGGTTTATGAAAGATCCTGAGGTTATGAAATGTCGTTCACTGGAGTTTGTCTTCTGCTTTACCAAACAGTTGTTCGCTTTACCAAACAGTTGGAACAATGGGTTCATAACAGGTATAGTGGACAAATTTTCAACAATAAATTACCAAATAACTACTACTCCCTCCGTCCCACGAAGATTATTCCATTTTTTTTACTCTTTCAAGTTGCAGTGTTTGACTCAAAATTTAACTAAGATAAACAGTGCAAAAAAAAAAAAAAAAAAAAAAAAATATATATATATATAGAAAGTTTAGATTGCAAATTATAAGAAACATATGGATCATTTAACTTTACATGTCTATGAATTCATAAAAATATATCGTAGATTAAATACTGTGAAAACAGTAAAGAAAAAGAATAATTTTTGTGGGACGGAGTATAATAGATGATTTCACCCAAAAAAGAAAAAAACTATTAGAGGTGATAATCCAATACTATAATATCTTCTCTTTATTATCTTAGTTTCACCTTCCACTTTATCTCTTTATCTATCATTACTGCAACTCTCTTTCTCTCACATCTGCCAATTACCATGTTCCTCCACTGTTGAATTCATGTTCTACTCTTTACATAGCTAAAATCAAGACATGGCTTAGAAGAACCAATTCCAACCAGATACAAAACATCCTATTGGACGCAACAGATATAAAGGCAAAAAATCAATTTGAACCAGTCTAAGATAAACTAAATCAGAGGACCCAAAATCATTTGATTGAATTTTTTTTTCCACTTAAATCCGCCACTAAATTAGAGTAATTCAACGTGAAGCTCAAAATTAAATGAAGAAAAAAGAGAATCTTATCATTATCAACGTGGTTCAATGATTAGACCATATTTGCACTCCTCGTTCAGTTGTCATAACAAGCTTCTCTCCATCCCTTCACCTTTCAATCGCTGTTTCCGTCTTCGGATCATGAAAATAATTATGAAATCGTTACTTATATCATGAAATTCATACTATGGATAATGATATTTTAATACGAGAATCATGAATTACAAGTATCATGAAACTTTTGTTATATGTTCAATATTTTTCTACTAACGGATCACTACTCTCTAATCACAGATCACTACTTTCCTAATGCGGAATCACCACTCTCCTGTCACCGGATCACAATTGTTCCAATAAACATCATGATTCATGAAATTCTTAAACATTTTCTACAATGATTCATGACTAGACTATCAAAACTACACATGATCATTAAAATTCACACAATTAAGAATCATTAAAACCTACCACTGTAAAATAAAAGATGAATATATGCAACTAAATTTTACAACATAAAAAAAATCTACCACTAATGATTTTTATGAGGATTACTGTCAAGTCATCCATGAAATAAAATATGTTTTCGGTTTGCTCTTACAAGCTATGCTGCAACAAGATAAAACCCAAAAACACATTCAAGAATTTTTTTCGTTAGCGCCAAATTTTCATTCTATTTCCAATAGTGAAGCTAAAATAGCTTGTCTTGTTTACGAGTAATAGATTGCGCTCAAGGATTATCATCTACTTCATTTCAACGTCCAGGTCGCCAGCTCTGGTGCCAATAGTGACAATGGAATTGATGAAGTTTGGATGTTTGTTAAGTTCAAATCTCAGTGGATAAATCAGATTGAATGAAATATTTGTAAATAATAGTATTTATTACGCATTTAGGATGCGTTTAAACGCACCCTAAAACCACTCAATTTGTTAAGGGTTGGAATAAACGACTTTATGTCTGAAAGCTGGAAGGCTTCTACTGTATTAGTTTAAACTCAAGCACCAACGTGACTGTGTTGGGGAAGTCACCCATCAATTTTTGGTGAGTCTAATAAGAGAGCAATGTCTGAGAACTCTCTGCCAAGTGTGATTGTGGAGTCAACTAGCTAGTACATCGGTTAAACAAATTGCACAGGTCCCATAAAGTGAAAAAAATAATAAAAAAACATACAATTAAATCCAAGATCATCGATTATGATAAAATGTTCTCTTTGGTTCATAACGTTTTTTTTTTGTTCAAACATTTTGCTAGATAGGTAAAATTAGACACATTTTTTTTGGGGAAATTGAATGATAATCATTCAATATCACGCGACAAAAGTTGAGAAAGAACCGGAGGGGGGACCAAGTCCCCAAATGTGCCAACCTACGAGCTCTGACCATTCACGGGCAATACTAACATAAACACTAAGTAGATACCAATAGTGGCCAACAAGGTAAAAGAAACAAAACAACTTAACTAGAGAAGCAAGAAATAAAAGATAGCAATGCCGGGAGGACATTGTCTCAGACAACCAGCTAGTCGGGACGGAGTCAGAAAGCTGGACGATACACCGAAGAGCCGCCATCGCCAATGGAACGCACCAAAGAGCACATACATCTAATAAGCTCCAAACCAGATTGGGAGCTACACGATGTCTCAACCGTGCACGGACAACCATCACAAAGCTCAGAGGTAATTCACAACAGCAAAGGAGGAACCCCAGACATACCCACAACCAGGAGTCCATCAACCAAAGCACACTAATTGAGATCAAATTGGCTTTGATGCCCCGAGGATCACCAGATGGGGAAGATCCAAAACTCCATCCATCCGAAGGCAAATCCATCATCCCCACAAGCAGGGCGAGACCTTACTCCGCCCTGCCAAAAAATTGAGTAGCATACCAAGGACTACCACCCCATACCAACCATCCAACCATGCCACAAACCATGTCGAACGCCCGAAAAAATTCACCAACACAAGCCAGCCTCCTAAAAACCACATCAAAAAAATAATCTGTAGGATCCACCAAAAGTAGGCCCCACAACAAGGGACCCACCCATAAACATTAGCCCTGCCAAGCCTCCCTTTGCAATTGAGGCTCAGACAGGATATCAGATCAGAACTTGAGAGGAAAAAAAATGGATCAAAATGATGATCTCACACAGAAATCAGATCAAAATCGAGAAGCCAAAGTGCTGGTTTTGCAGAATATTCAAAACTTCAAATTGAACCCAAGAAACAGAAGCGTCAAATTAAACACCTGTTGCAACCAAACATAACCCACAGAACCGGTAAAGCTCCACTTCACATAAAAACTCGCTGGAAATCAGACGGCGGTCACGCGGCGAGGACGGGGAGCGAGGGAGAGAAACGATGATTGAAAGCTCACCCACTGCCAGACACTGCAAACTCCTCGGACGAAAGTGCAAATAGCTAAATAGAGGAAAGCCGACACCGACGTCGATCGAGAGGGAAAACGCAGGGACAGCTGTGAGAAAAAATCATAACCAAAATCCAACCAGCCACTGCCTTAATCTTCACGCATGATCGCCGAACTAGTTAGAGACGAAGCAGCGGCGAACCAGACAAGGAAGACGAGATAACAGCGACGGTGTAGAGAAACGAAACCCTACTAGAGGGAAAAATCGCCCAGTAAGGGGGAAAAATTAGGGTTTATTGAAACTATCTGAAATATACAGAAAATTAGACACATTTAAGTGTTGGTTAATGCTTATTTGTTTATGTCTATGCATAAATATACACAAAATTAAAACCAATACACTAAATCCGATACGTCCGAGATATCTCCGAGACGCCGATACTGTCTCGTATAGTTAAAAAAATGGTATGACATCCGGTACGAGATTTTAAACTTTAGAAGTTATGGGCCAGACCCAATAACCCCTCCAAATTGCAAAATTCGTTTCCTATCGATGACTAAATGAATGTAGTAAAAAGAAATACTTCCTCTGTTTCTAAACAAATGGTACAATTTCTTTTTTATATATCTTTAAAAAATTGATACGTTTTTTTTTTTTTTTAAAGCTTAGCCTTTTATTTAACAAGTCAAATTTTCTAGAGAACAATAATTGTATTTATAAATGCTTCACATAATCTAAAAGATAAAATAGAAGAGTTAATAGGAGTAACAAATTTATTACGTTTTGAAAAGAAAAACCTTAAGATTTCTAATTTTCATCCTTTCATTTAGTTGTATAATAGTTTTTATCTATTCTTCTTCTTCTTCTTCTTCTTCTTCTTTTTCTTTTCTTTTTAATTTCTTTTTTTTTTCCAGTAATTTCGTTAACTAAATCATGTGCAATTTAGTTGAAGAAGACGCAAAGCCCATTACTACATTGGGTTTGTAATAGTAATATATATTCGCCATCATTTTTCTTGGGCTCTTATAAGCCCACTCCTCCCATGAAGGCAACATTATTCGCTGATGGGTCGAGTCAACATGAAGAAAGCTCGACCGCGGGTCGCACCTGTTGAGCAGGTATGAAGTGGGCCTAAAATAAGGTCGAATTTGTTAGGATTTTAACTCAGAGCTGACCTAACCAAAATAGTTTAAGAAAAAGAATTGGGGAAAAACCATAAATATTCTTCCAAATTTGTTTATTTGTTCATATCAATTTCATATAACTTATGTTATGCCTAAATTATTGGGAACAAATGTTTAAGACTAATGGTGGTAGAGGGATGATTGGGTATGTCTAGGCATGCATATGGTCACTTAATAGATGTTAAGATTCATTAGTTATCTCATACTAACTTTATTTTCAGACATGTCATATTAATTTCAGACATTACATATGAGTTTCATATGTTATATACGAGTTTTAGACATAATAAAATTAACAAAATATGTGTAGGAAAGTCAATTATTTTAAACATTTATATATGCAAAATTAAATAACTGAAGTTGGTTTGATACACATATTCTTTCAATTTTAGATGTATCATATGAGTAAATAAAATACACATTGATTTTAGACACAAGTCTGTGAGATTCTCAAAGTAATATTCACATTTAGACGACTCGTATTAATTTCAAACGTTATATATGAGTTTCAAACATTATATATATGAGTTTTAGACATAATCATATCAACAAAATATATGTGTAAAAGTTAATTGTTACAAACATTTATATTTATGAATTAAAAAAAATGAAGTTGACTTGATATGCATGCATATTGTTCCGATTTTTCAATTTTAGACGTACCATATGATTACATAAAATACACATTAATTTTTAGACATACGTTTATGAGATTCTTAAATTAATACTCACAAGTTTATGAGTACTATTTAGTTTCTGATACCTCATATTAATTTTGGATATCATATATGAGTATTAAAGTTCTATTAAAAAAATATTCTATTTTAGCCATTTCATTTCTTTTAGTGAATATATATATATATATATATATATATATATGTTCTAACAGAAATAAAACTTGGCCAAATTACCTACTACTCCCCTGAATTATGTTGAGTCGCTCACTTTCCTCTCTGAACTATAACTCGTTCTAACTCAATCATTGTACTATGTAATGTTCGACTTTAGTCTGCCGACTTGGTAACTCGTCTCGCATGAGATTAACTATGTCAAATTGTTGACAGACTAATGCCTTAGCTATATGTTTTAAAATTATTTAGGACTAGCACCTTCTAAAAAATATCAGAATGTGTCATCGACAACATTGTTTTGCCAACCGGAGCCCCTCTCAGCTACCTCGAGTGCGAGCAACTCATTCAAATGGGAGATGCGACAGATTAAAAAAAGGCGAGTGATTAAAAGTTGAATTATGTGCTTAAGAGTATAAAAGAGTACTAGCCATCAGACTACCAAGTCAAATATAACTAGCAAAAATAGGAAGAGTTGTTTATTAGCTATCATACTAGCCATAATAGTTTTTACTATTTGGTTCTCCATATTTTTTTGACAGGGAATGACTATTTATTCAATAGCAAACAACCTCTAGATGGATAAAAAAACTAAGCAAAGATTTTTCCATGAAAAAGCCTAGCGCTCTTACCTAATAATGTTTTGTAAATTTAGCAACAAAGAGTACGTTTTTTATAATGGAAGGGACACTTTTCATAATGGAAGGGAGATGGAAGAAATTGTTAAGAGTGAAATTGGAAGAACCGAGAGACAACGGAACAGTACCCGTATGAGTAATGGGCATAGAGTCCCCATTACCCATATACACATTGTGTGGGCCAATGTAAGCTTGTGGAGACCGGAGTGGCTGCGCCGTCATGTGATGGGTAGCCCCTGTGTTAGGATACCAGGTCTGAGCTGCTGTGAAATGAGCACCGACAAAGGGTGGAGTCGAAGATGGTTTAGAAAACTGGTGTGGACAATTATGAAGCCCATGATGACCAATATGGCAATTAGGACACCAATTAGGTGAGGGACCCAAAAGCCCAGTAGAGGAGGAGGCTCGGGCACCCCAATTGGGATAAGCAGAAGGGAACTATAGGCTGTTGAAAAGCTTGAGACTGAATCATGGAGCCACGAGGCTGTTTAAATTGGCATCCATGTCGATTGTTCCTCGAATTATACCGACCAGGCTTCGAATTGGGACGGAGTCCGCCCTGAGTATACAGTGTCATGGTGGTGGGAGGTTGTGCGGTAGTGGGTGATAACGTTGAGGACAGATCTATTACATAGGACTAAGCAACATCAAATCCAAGAATTCACCCACGAAGATCTGGAAAAGAAGGAAGAGGAGATTGATGGGTCAAGGTCATTTGAAGCATGACGTATTCTGCACCAAGGCCACGAAGTGTGGCGAGAACGAGATCCTCATCAAAGACTGGCTTGTTTATGGAGTAGAGTGAGTCTACAATGGATTTTACATGACGAAGGTATTTCTCAATTGTTTGGGTGCCACGCTGCAGATCAAACAACTGAAGTTTGAGACTTGTTGTACTCACCACCGATTATTGATAGAAATGTCAAGCCAAGCACTCCTAAAATTCTTTGGATGTGTCATAGCTGATGGTAAGCTGGGCTACCGATTCAGTCAAGGTTGTTGTGAGAATGCTAACAATAATCTGGTCTTCTTTGAATAATTTCAAGTATTCTGGATTTGGAGTAGGTTGAGAGGAGGCGGAGGAGGAGGAGGAGGTGATTGTGGGAGAGGGAGGTTTAATTGATCCATCAATGTAGCCCGAGAGATCATTCCCATAGAGATATGGCTTGAGTTGGTGAAGCGAGGTGAGATAGTTGGTCTCAATGAGTTTGATGAAATTTGAGGTATTTTGGGAGGGATTGGATGACGCAGAAGCCATGGGATTGAGGATCGAAGAGAACAATTCCTAAACTACTGATACCATGTAGAAATGTATTGTATTGATATATTCAGAATGCATCTGTACGATATATATATATATAGAGAGAGTAAACTGTGTCGTTAGTCCCTTATCTTTACTTATTATCCTATTCAGGTCATGTTTTAAGAATTTGTTCTGCTGAAGTCCATTATCTTTCATTTTCGGTGCATGAATGGTCCTTCTGTTAGTTTCTCAGTTAACTCTGTCATTTTCTTTTATATTTTTTATGAAAATATCCTTATAATTATAGTTTAATTACACGTTTAATATAGGTATTGTCATTAAACCTTTTATAAATGTACATATGAGTCCCTAAATTTTTTTGTTTCTCTTTTACTCTTAATCTCTTTTTTATCTTCACCTCCGTTGCTGCTCTCCGTCCCTCTCCACGAACCTGCATTACATGATCTTGATACGCCTAAGAGCTCCTCTCAACTAACATCCTTTCAACTCAGGATAACTAAATAACCAACAAACTAAAGGCCAAAATAAAATGGAACCATCAGATGCTTCAATATTGTAGATCATCTCTACCTTTCGAGACCGGCGACTGTCTCAATTCTGATCATGGTGGAGAAGAACACGGTTCAACTGGAAACTTAGATCTGTGTGGCGCGAAAGCATGGAGGTGAAATCACGTTGGCTCGGGGTAGGATAGGGCAGAACTACAGTGATGTTGCCTCCATCAAGCCCATGAAGCTAAGTTTGAGGGAGCCACCGCCCGCCGATGAAGTGTGTGTTGGAATTCTGGTCATACCAAGAGCTTTTGAGGTAGTACTTGAGCCTATGGAACTAAGTTTGAGCTCATAAGAAGCGATATGTAGCTCACCTAAGCTCAACCCAGCTAGGAGTAGCTGGACTTATCTCACAGTAGCTTAAGGGTAGCTAGAAGTAGCTCCCCTTAGCTCAACTCTAGCTAGAAGTAGCTAGACTTAGCTCAAGTTAGCTCATGCCAGCTCACTCCAGCTCAGAGGAGCTGGGAGTAGGTTGGCATTAGCTCATCTTAGCTAGAAGTGGCTAAATTCAGCTCATTATCAGCTCAGTATAGCTAGAACTAGTTATACTCAGCTCCACTCCAGCTCAAGTTAGCTAGAAGTAGCTAACGCCAGCTCATGTTAGCCAGAAGTAGCTAACATTATCTCAAACTAGCTAAAAGTAGCTAGTAGTAGCTCAAATTAGTTCACAAGGAACCAACTCCAGATCAAATTAGCTAGAAGTAGCTAACTTCAGCTCAAGTGAGCTAGTCTTGATGAAGAAGTGACTTTTAGGTCAACGTGAACTGAAAAGAGGTCATGGAAGCTCAAATACATGTGATGTAATCATTTGGAACATCTATGTGATGTTTCACCATGATTTACAAGTGGTAACCTCCAATTGCACCTTTCAAACAAAATAAAGAGTATTTTGATAAAAGAGGCATTGTAGGTGCATGGTGTATGCACCCTACCACATAAGGCACACTCCTTGGTAGTTACCAAGGATATTCTGTTCTTGAGAGCCCTAAAAGAGGTGAAGTGTACCTTTGAGAAATGCATCATTTCACTAAAGAGGAAGTTACCAGGGTGGTTACCATGTACTTGCCCTTGAAATAGGCAAGGAGGCTTGGTAACTTCCCAAGGGGCAAAGGGGTGCAAACTTCGAGCCCAAGGGATGTTACAACCACCCTAACCACCCCTCCTCATCTATAAATATAGAGGAGGGGTTGGACTTCACACTAACACACACACATTACAAGAAACACTTGGTAGTTTCTCTTCTTCTTCTTCTTCATCATTCTTCTTCATTTTTCTCTCCCTTTTGGCTGAAAGTTTTAGCACTATTCTAGGAGAATTTGGGGTGGATTAAATTGTGTTTATTCAACACATATAGCACCTGTACATCATATCAAATCTTCCCCCTTCATCACCAATATCAACCGAGCACAACTTGAAGAACATTCAAAGGTGTTCTTGGTGTTCATGAAGATTCAAGTGGAGCTTATGTTTTAGAGCAAGGATAAACATCCTTTTTCTGTAATTTCAGAAGTAAGGTACACTTCTATTCATTAGTATCATGATAGGATCATCTTCTACTCTTATTGATGAATGGGTCATGAAAGAGGCATGATTTGAACAAAACATCGTGGTATGATTTTTTGTGAAATTTGAATTGTATATGGATTCAATATGTTTGAATTGCACATGATTGAGATGGAATAATAGGTAATACATGTTAATGGTGGATCTAAAATCAACACTGTAGAAATACCAGTAATTGACTCGGGGTGCAATGAGATGCGCCCGGAGGACGGGATGCCACTAAGAGGCCCAAGAAGGTAGTCTAAACTACCTCTCCCACCTGACAGATGGTGGTTCGAGAATATTAGTCAATTGATATCAGAAGAATTAGAAATAAGTATTTTGACTTTACTGGAATTGCTTAGTTTATTTGTTAATTTGCAAGGGGCTTTTGGATTTGAAAATTTTACAGGGAGGCTTCTAATTGAGTCTACTAGCTCGGGTTAAAGTTCCACCAATTATTTCAACCCGTGGACTCAGTTTGTGAATTGAATTGAAATTAGACGTACTATTTTTCAGGAAACAAAATGTTGAAAGTAAAGGAAAAGTTACAGGAATAAAAGGGAAGGATAGTTGATCGGAGTTAAGTCCAGTTATACGGTACAGAAGGACAATAGCTCCTCTTTTAGGAAGCTATTGATTACCACCAAAAGTGTATTTCCATGGTATGTTACCACAGCTTCGTTATGCATTGAGATAGTTCGCATGTACGGTCATTTTTTGGAATATAGTGTGACACTCTACCTCAGAGTTTTGGTTAGTGATAGTTGTGTCCTAACAACATATTTTGTATTAGTTCCATCCCATGGTACACCAACATGGTAATCTGATTTGGTTTGATGTTCAGGTCCGTCGTTTCACCGGCATGGTGCTCGGCCGATAAATCTCTTGCATTGACTCTGGAATGTTATGAAAGCATATGTTAATCATGGTAAAGGTTCACCCTACCAAATGGTTAGAGGGAATGGTACTGTATGTGTTAATGAATTGTCGAAGGATGACATCATATGTGCAAGAGATTTTACATTGATTACGACGATTACACTGCTTGTATTGCCAATGAGGGAAATTATATGATACATGCTCTAAATAAGAAATATGTCATGATGGTATGGTTTCCATCCAGCAGGACGAGGAATATAGTTTCCATTTGGTAGGATAAATGGTATATGTGTTGAGATGCGTTCTCTACATATGAGGTATGAATAAGGATCATTGAGGCAACCTGTTATTGGTTGCCGTTCTTAGTTTGTTTACGCATATGACACCTTATGAAGTAAGTTTGATATGTATGGTTTTCTGATGTTCCAAGGTTCGGAACCTAAAGATACATGGTGTGTTGAAATATGATCTCCACAATCAAATCACAGGGAAGTTTGAACTCCATTCTGTTAAACCTTGGTCCACATTGTATGCCATGGTAACGGGTTATGTATGGGTTAATGTATGAAGGATTATGGAATGATAATAGTTATGGAAATAGTATGGTTATAATATGAGTTTCTGTCCGGTGAGATGTGAAGATATATGTACGGGCCTCCATCCAGTGGGACGAGAAGGCAATGATATGCATGTCTGTTCGATATAATGTAATGGTACAGAAAGATATTCTAAAGTATTGGTAGCACATGACTAATTACACCTCACGTATCATAATAAGATTGGATTGATTCTAAAGGAAAGCATTATGAGCTCATAACCCCAAAGAGTTTGAATTCGAGCTGTTATGTCCGGTACTTTTGTACCAAGAGTTTTGCACTTATAGGTTAGGCGCCTAGTTGTTTGACGGTTACTGGTGATGTTTCATTATCCTGATTTTCTGAAAGTCTGAAATGACATGTAATCATTGTATGATTATATCCAGGTTGACTGTGAATTAAGACTAAGTCACCTGCTATTATACTGAAAGACGTTCCGTGCTGTGACATAACATAGAGTATAAAGGAAAGAGAGTCTGAACCTAAGGGTTCAACTATGTAAGTGTATTCTACTTCATACCATATGGTCGGTCGTTCCGACGACTATTGATATTGGTACGATTCCATGGATATATCAATGATGTCCAGGACATTATGTATTGGTAATGGGTCCGAGGTTATTGTAATGATCAATTTCCTCAGGTACTGACATGTTCTGTTTAAATTATGATATAAACCTCGGTGGAGATGTAAATTGGATTACTGTATTTCAAAGAATGTATGTATAAGTACCAATGATATGGCCCTCAGAGGTGAGATTCTCGAGGAGGCCTATTCTAGTAGACTGAGTATTCATCCCGGAAGTGAGGAAATGTATCATGATTTGCGATCTCACTTCTAGTAACCAAGTATGTGGAAGCACATTGCCGTGCACATGATCAAGTGTACTACCTGTCAGAGGGTTAAGACTGAGCATCAGGAACTGGCAGGAACTCTACAGACGTTACCCATTCCTGTCTGAAAATGGGGTAATGTCACTATGGATTATTTGACAGGTTTTCCCGACATGTGCGCATCATGATGTTATATGGGTCATTATGGACCGACTGACTAAGTGTGCACATTTCTTGCCTCTCTAAGTAACAGATCCACTGGAGAAGCTTGCCCAACATTATATCAGAGAGATCCTGCGGTTACATGAAATACTGGATTTTATTGTATCAGACAGAAATTCATGGTTTACCGCACGGTCTTGTAAAGTGTTTCATGAGGCTTTGGACACACAGCTCCACTTGAGCGTAGTGTATTATCCCCACATTGACGGCCAGTCAGAATAGGTTATACAGATAGTAAAGTACATATTACGGAGTTACTATATGTTACGGGAAATATCGAGACTGACACTTATCTCTGGTGGAATTTCATATAATGACAGTCGCCAAAGCAGGATAAGTATGGCACCTTACAAGGTAGTATATGGAAAGGGTATAAGACGCCCCACTGTTGGTCCAAAACATCAGACAAGATTGAATTGAGCCCCGAAGTCATAGAGGAAATGACAGAAAGGATAAAAAAGATTTAAGCACGGCTGAAAACTGCAAATGATTGTGTCACATCAACATGAATATGTTAAAGAAATGTATTATCGATCTAATTCAGACTGATCCTGAGAAAGATACGATGGATCGATACCCGCAGGAATTTCAAGGTTAAGGTACTCTTGGAGGACCAAGAGTCTTAAGGGGGTGAGGATGTTACAGACCACCTCAGCACGACGGTGGTTCCTTCGAATATTTATTCAAGAACCAGATGTTTTAGTACCGGAACTTCATTTTGAACATATGGAGTACATTTTCTGTTAAGGATGATGATGTCCCGAGACTTCAAAGGAGGATGCATGACAGCATGGTATGGTTAAGTAAGAAAATTTCTTTGAGTTGAATTATGAGGTGCATGTTTAAAGATGAATTGATGTGTTATGCAATGAACTATGGCAATGAAAGACATGTGGAAGAATCAAGACACTTACCCGATCCAAGCTTGAAGGCCTTTCGATGATCGGGTAAGTTTTGGGCTAATTTTAAGGTCAGGGGTGGGCCAGGCGATCCAACGCACAAGACAGGTGATTGCCTAACCCCTGAGTAAAATGGACAGGTGACCAGGCGAAGGTCGGGCGACCTGGCGCACAAGCCAGGTGATCGCCTAACCCCAGAGTGAAATGGGAAGGCGCCCGGGCGAAGATCAAGCGACCGCCAAGTGAGCACGTGCATAACCCCAGGCGATCACCTGACCCCAGAAACTAAAAATTCTGCAAAGTTAAAAATGATAGAGAAGAGAGAGAAAACATATTTTCTCTTCCTCTTCTCATACCAGCCGATTTTGGGAGCTCAAAGGCAAGGTGTTCCACCCACCCTAGTCCGGCGATAAGTCTCTGTTGTTTTGCGGTCGGGGGACAAGGTATGAAGGCTTAGAAAAGCCACAGGTAAAGGATTAACGTTTTCGGTTGGGTGTTAAGTATATATTGTGAAGTGTTTAAGAGGTAAGGTTTAAGGTAACAAACATGTTTGGAAGGCATGGTTTTGTTTTGGAGAAGTGTGCGGGAAAGAAACAAGTTTTACAAGAATTCTGGAGTGCAGGCGAAACTCCAGGCGACGCGGCCAAGGGGCAGGCGATCGCCTGGGGATTCAAAAGTGAAAACAAGATTTTGGACAGAGGTCCAGGCGACCCGCCAGGCGAGCGAAACCCTGGCAGGCGATCGCCTGGAACTCAAACATGAAAATGGCAGGGAGTCAGGCGACCGGCCAGGCGAAGGAACACGCTGGCAGGCGATCGCCTGACCCCTAAACCGAAAATGGCAGGGAGCCAGGCGACGGACCAGGCGACGGGGAGAAGTAGCAGGCGATCGCCTGGAACGTCTGGGAGGAAAATA
>JBBYHH010136662.1:0-14369 GCA_038382905.1 Daphne laureola
TACTTTAATTTAGGGAGTATAGCTGAATTTAACCATTGTTTGTCAAAACCTGATATCACCCAAACCCCACTTTTGCAAACGTGACCAAAGTTAGGTTGTGTTCTACGCAACCCATTTCATCAAAATTTCATTAACAAACCATCAATCAACCATATTCCTCCATTTTTTTTTTTTTTTTCTGTTTCACAATTATCAAATCAAATTTAAAAAACATCTCATTTTTTCTCGTCTTCTTAAGGCGACGAAGACAACCTCAAGTGTAGACTCGTACACACATAATTGAGACGAAGACAACCTTAAGTGTAGACTCGTACACACATAATTGAGTCTCCCTTTCAGTGGTGTAACGAGCCGAGTTGAGCCAAACTCAAACATTATTGATTTGAACTCAAGTTCAAGTTCGTGAAAGTTAGCCCGAGTTTGAAATCGCTCGAATGGAGCTCAAAAAACAAGTCAACTCGTTTACTGTTTGAGCTTGGTTCGATAGTTCGAGATCTCGAATAACTTAAGTATCTAATTAATTAAAGATAAATAAATAAGGAATACATTGTAAATTATCTCAAAGTCGTCATCTTTTTTTGTTTTTATTTGAATTTGTGATTCGTGAAGCTCGGCTCATTTAACTTGGTTTGATTGTTCAAACTTGAACTGATTCGTGAATAGCTCAGTTTTTTTTATATCCTAGTTCGAATTGATTCGTGAACTGACTCGAAACAAACCTTAAAGATTCAAACTCAACTCATTTTAATATTCAAATCAAAATTTGAGTTTGAACTCGAAATTTGTTTTAGGACATTAGTCGAGTCCTCAAGAAAATGGGAGAACAAGCTTAAATAAATACTAGCTTAAGCAGTAAGCAAAACGGCTCATCTAACCCGTCGCTGCGAATATTCGTTGCCGCCGTCTCTCCGCTGAAGCAGCAGACGAGACGATGGGTGGCGACGCCTTCTTCCCTCTCACTTACACTCCTGGTAGTGGTAGCAATCAAAACTTCTTAATTCTTCAATTCCGTTTCTTTTTACTCTTCCGAAATTAATAGAAGAAGTATCACTTTTGTCTCTATCATTCTGGGTTTTGATTAAATTCCAGTGGCAGTATCTTCAGACGGACTCGATTTTGGTGATCACGACTTCCCTGATTTTCTCGGGTAATCTTAAATTTTCTCTTTTGTCCCATTTCCAGCATGATTAGGTCTGAATGATAATTGTTTCTGAACTAATACTGGGTCTTCATTGCATAATTAAGGGTTGATCCAGGGGTGAAAGTTGAGGATTCAACTGTGGGGGATGCTTTTGGAGAAACTCATCGAAGCGATGATGATTCTCCATTTTCGGCTTATTTGGTGCTTCAGCGTGATCGCTGGAGGCAAAAGGCGTTCGCAGAGGTCTCTCAGGCTTATGACCACCTGCATCTTCGTGCTGCCAGTCTCCACGACGCCAGAAGCAAGATTTTGAGGTCAATCTTTTTATTTCTCTATTTCTATTTCCTTCTTTATTTAGTCATCGTTATTTTAGCTCTGATTCATTGTTAGCATTTTCTTACCTGTTCATCGGTTGGAGATTTTGACCAATTGGTTAGATTTCCTCTAGACTTGGATGACATATTTCTTACCATCCATGTTCATTGAGTTGAGTATCATAATGCTTGAATTAAGCCTGTTAAGTTTGATGTTCACCAGCTATGTTCCAGGAGCATTCATAGAGAATGCTGGTCGTGTGAAAATGGATGAGTGCAATGTACCAGAAACAGCGACACTGATTCTGATTGGTCCAAAAGGGTCTGGAAAGAGCAGTCTTATTAACAGAATTTTGAGAGTGATTGAGGGTGACAAGTATGGGCCAGATAGAGCACAAGTGTCATGTAATCTAACTTCTTTCCCCTTCTAATACAGATGTTAACTTTGTTCCCCTTAGACAGTTGTTAACATTGAAGTTAAAGAATCTTCGGAATGCCTTTTGTGAGGTGTACTTCGACCTCGAGTTATCTTTCTTCACTGTTTCATACGTTTCAGATGCACAGTTGACAGAAACCTCAAATATCGGAGATGGAACATGTTTTCTTCAGGAGTACATGATCCCGAGAGGTTCGGCTTCCTTTTGCATTTACGACACCCGGAGCTTATCTGAAAAGGCTTCGGAGAACATCGACACAATAAAGAGCTGGATGAAAAAAGGTGTTCGTCATGGGAAACTAGTAACTAGGTTAGGTTTCTAATCCCATATATTGGTTGTTCTTATCTTTCTTGTTCCTAACCATCTTTGTTGGTTCTGCTTATTAGGCAATCAGATAGTTCAAGCTTTAAGAAAATGAAAAAACGTTCTTTCAGTAGCAAAAATTCCCAGTCTGGTGTAGTCAGGAACGTTAATTTTGTCATTTTCGTGGTGAATGCGGTTGATGTTCTGAAAGCAATGGAGGCAGGTGGGAGCGAAGAGACAAAGTATATGGAGATGATTACTTCAACTTTCAGCTGTCCTTACGTATCTTTTAGAGGTAATAAGTGAGTTATTGGAATGAAATGTATGTCGGCTTTGTTTCTTAGGGAAGTTGAACTGTGGCATTTATCTGCTACCTCAGAACGGCAGTTCTTATTGTTCTGACCAACCAAAAGGAGTGTGTGAAAAATGACCAAAGGAAATCAAACAGAACGCTAGGCATATATGCCTATCAAAATGTCAAGGGAAAGATTTTCAGTGATCTTTCTTTTCGTTATTCTCTTTGTAGTGTTGTCATGTTTTATGATGTGCTTTGTGGTTTTACAATTTCAAGCTTGCAATGGACATGACTAATAGCAACTATTTCAATTTATTTCTATTTCAAGATACTTTCCATGCAAGCGATTTTTTTTTTTTTTTTTTAAATGATTGTTTGGAATTTCATTCAATTATTGCTTCATTAGGGTGTGAAACTTTGTCACTATGTTTTTTGCATGAATTTTAAATGCTAGCTAATGTTAGATAAAAATAAACGATACTATAAACTTTATGTCATTTGCCCCAACAAGGTTGGGGTTAAGTTGCAGTATGATGATGATTTACTCCTTTTACAGTATTTTCAGCTATCTGGTGCTAATGTTGCAAGAATTGTCACTCTTTTCTCTTCAATAGATGATAAACCTGCTGTCATCCTTACACATGGTGATTTGCTTTCAATGGCGGAGCGCATTCGTGTGCGTGTTCATATGGGGGTACTCCTCAATATTCCACCGGCGACGCAAATCTTTGACATTCCAGGTGCTCTTAACCTTTCTTCTCTTTTTCGCTTTATGATCTCAGCCTTTTTACAGCCGTTTGATCAAAAGATACTACTAATGCATAACTCCTTGAACTCAGACAACAGCGACCCGGCCACAGAATTGGCAATATGTGACATGTTGCGGCACTCGCTCGAGCATGCAGATCGCAATTTTCGTTCCAAGGATTCATCAATGCGCAAGGTTTATTTACTTATTCCTCATCATACTCCGTATTTGTGTTTGAGGCGTATATGTATAATGAGCTGTGTGAGCGGCATTGGTGCCGCAGGTGCACAGGTCGTGGCCTCTTACCTCACTCAAGTATCTGTTGTTTGTGGTGGTGATTGCTGCTGTTATATCCATCTTGATTCGTAAGCACACATTGATTCATCATCAGAAAATGGCCACCAAACGACCTGGTGCAAATTTGGAAGGTGTCATAGATTGGCAAGCCATAAGGCATTTGTGGTTAGGGCCGGAGTACTAGTTGCATGAGTGCTTGAACATGCATACTGCAATTTTGTGTGAAGGATCTATTATTGCCCATGTATATATAGTGCTGACATGACATGAAGGAGACCCATTGCACTCAATTCCTTTTGAACAGTTGGTAGTAAGGAACGATTAAATACCTTCACTTTGGCTCTGGAAACCTCGAACTATATAATATATGCAGGCAGATGATACCCATGCAGAAGAAGCAAGATTATCCAAAAAATCTTTGGCCTTGTGGTCCTACTGACTTTACCAGTTTTTTACATAGAAATTTTTTGGCCTTGTGGCTCTGTGATCCTATGTAAATTTTCTAAAGTAGAAAGTTTGATTTTGCTTCATGTATATTTAGTGGTTCGATTTTGCCACTCAATTATTTTTGAGCATTTATTTGTCATTAACATTACCAAATGAGTTTGTATTTGCCATCAGCGTTATATATTTTGTAATAATTACAAATTTTATTCCAAACATTATAATTTTACAAATCTATTAAATTTCATCTCTCAACTTTCTCATTCACTCTGTTTCTGCAAGCTACACTTGCAATTAGCACGAATTCAAGAAAATTTTCTTTGCTTTTGGCATCATAAACCAAAAGAGAGTTTAAATTGATGGAATTCTTCGGTTTTGTTCTTCTTTCCTGAGCCCTCGGCTGCGCAAATGGTGTTCTTCATGTTCGGCATGCTGAGATTTTGTGTCAGTTTCCCTTGTTGGTTCACATACTCTCTCCATCTGCAAAAGATTACATCATTTGTTTTGACAGTTTCACGGTAGTTAATCTATGATTTATTTTCTTTTATTTCTAGACATTGAAAACTGGAAAATTCATGTGAATCATAATTTGATATTTAAATTTTCTAAATATATTTTTTCTTATTTTTTTTTATGTTGTTCATCTTTATTAAAAATTGAGTCAAATATTGAACTTTGAAACAATAAAGTCAAATGATATACTACCTCCGGTCTTTAAAAGATGAACCATTTATTTTTGCTCTTTCAAAGTTCAATGTTTGATTCAAATATTTACAAAGAAAAATAGTGCAAAAAAAATTATAGAAAAATATATTTAAGAAACTTATATTGTAAATTATGATACACATAAAAAATATTTAACTTTAGATGTCCAAACATGGATGAAAAAAATCATAGATTAAATACTGTAAAACAGGTACAACAAATGCTTCATCTTTTGGAGACCGGAGGAAGTATTTTTTAGCGGACGAATGAAGTATTAAATTGATCCAAACTTTTGTTGAAAAGTGAAGGGGGAGTGGAGACAAATTTGGGTAGAGAGATGATCAATTTGTAAACTTTGAAAAAAATTAAGAGTTAATTTGTTAGTTTTTTAAAGTTTGGGATCAAATTGACCATTAGAACATTGTATTTAACGGAATATAATGGAATATTTCATCTACTAACGGATCGAGTGGTAAAATTATCCATGAAATAAACTTTGGTGACAAACGCTCTCCCGCTTTAAAACGTTAGAAGCAAATAAATGCTAAAAAACTATTAAGTGACAAAATCGAGCTACCAGATATACATGAGTGGCAAAATCGAATCTTCTACCATTTTCTAAATACGTGAATTTTTTCAAATATTACATTAAATCTTGAAACATGAATTTCAACCCGAAGATTATACTCAAGATGGAGGGAGTATAATCTAACATGAATTAGACAGAAATTCCATCCAAAAGATGAAGTTATGTTGACTGAAATCTAAACCGGCCCGAATGAATTCGACTCACCCTGAACCCGAAAAAGGGACAACTTGAAAAAACCTAAATCTGATCTGAATTGAACATGATCTCAACCCGAACCTGAGTAATCCAACCCGATCCACTCGATTGGAATTCGAGATAAAAATATTGCTTTCTCCTGAGGATATTTGTAGAGATATCAAATTCGAGCATCAGTTATCCCTAACATCCTATGCCATTTGTATATATAAAAAAAAAAAAGTAAAAATTATTTATTTATTTATTTATTTTAAAAAAGAGGGTATTCGTCTAATCATTTTCTCCGATTTTTCCTCTTTGGCTCAGTTCAGCTAGATAATTTCTGAAAATTATTTTCTAACTTTTTACTATCCCAAGATCATCAGTAGAGACAATGCCATGATAATTTTAGTGTTTTGTCTAAACCGTCCATAACTGTAAGTTTAATATAGAATGATGTTAATGTAATTTAATCAGCTTTCAAGTCCATTTTCATCTCTTTACATCATTGATGCATTCAAAATTAAAAAAAATCAAGATATTTTCCAAAAAAATTCTCCGTTCCCAAAAACTCAAACTTTTCTTCTCAATTCTCAACCAAGAGAGGAGACAATCATCAATTTGGCAATATGAACATTGGATTGATGATTTCCAACAATATGGAGTATAGATAAATAAATTAAATAAAACTAAAAGCTTTGATACAGTTGGCAAAGTGGAGTAGGGCCGAGCATATTCATTTCTTGAATTTGGTAAGGAGTTTGATGTACTTTATACCAATATTATAAGTACAAGCAAGCAAGCATGTACAAAACACGTTGGCTCCAAACTTCTTAAATAGCCATTTACTTGTGTGCTCCCTCCAAGATCACAAATCAATGGCGCTGCTGCAGCCTGCAAGTAAGTTCATTCATTACAGAGCTTCTTCTTCTTCCATCTCTAGTCTACTAACTTGCTGCTTGCTTATTTTGTTTCAGATGATGATGCAACATTCATCAGGAAACTACAGATGGACTTCAACTTGGAAATGTCACTGATCCGTGCGATGTTGGTGCTTAGTCTGAGCCTCCAGTTGGCATTGGTCATATCTGGCTATTTCCGGAAGATGACTAATAGATTCTTAGTAACCATACTGAGCTTGTCCTACCTGTGTTATTTGGCAGCAGAACCAACAGCTACCACCGCGTTGGCCATGATCCTGAGGGCAAAACCCACCCCGCTCGCGCTTCTCTGGACAACTTTCCTGCTCTGGCATCTAGGCGGCCCCTACAACCTCACAGCCTACGCAGTCCAGGACTCCGAAACCTGGACCAGACAATTGCTGTTCTTTCTCATGCGTCTCGGGACAGTCCTCTATCTGCTTCAAACTGGGAAACCAGAACAACTCTCCTGCCCTCGTTGTCATTGCTGTTTTGATGCTCTCCTTGCCGGGACCATCAAGTATGCAGAGAGGATCTGGGCACTGTGGACCGCCACTACAGCGCAGCTGGTGTCTCGCATCTACTTTGGTCATCAAGACGCAAAATGGAGAGACGAGGAGGGATTGCGTCGATTTCTGGAAAGGCCAGGAGGGGAGGACTGGAAGTTCCTGCGCAGAGCATATTCATCGTTCATGGCTTCCAGGCTTTCGTTCCTTGGCTTGGCCGATAATCATCTTCACATCCTCCTTGAAGCTGCTATAAAAGATGAAACTCACACTCACACTCACACCACCATCGACCCTTCAAGAGCAGCACAAGCAGCCTTCAGACTGGTAGGCATCCAGTTAGAATTACTCCATGACACCCTTTACACCAAGTTCCCTATGCCCACCATCAAGTATTGGCGCCTATCCACAAATGTCATTTATTTACTTACCCTCATTGCCTCCCTACTGATTTTCTCCACAATCGCTCACAACCACAACTATGAACCAACCGACATCTTCATCACCTACTTGTTGCTCTCGGGGACAATTCTTCTCGAATGTGTCTCAATTACCATGCAGGTCTTCTCGACTTGGTCCATGGTGTATCTGGATGAGGGGCTCATCAACCACCTACCTCCACTTAAAAAAAGACTACAGTGGCTTGTCACTCCCAGGAGACATGTATACATGGGGCAACATGATCTACTCCAGCAATGCTTTAAGCAGAGGCAATCACCCCTTATGAAGAAGGCCCTTGCTCAAACCAACGGATCCTGTGTTGCAACCATTCTCAACGCCAAAAGCATTATCAACAGATTTTATCATTCCAAGTTGGTGATCATTCATGATAGTCTCACGAAATACATCTATAGCTATGTCACAGACTCCAGAAACAAAGACTCACTCAAATATCTGCTTCAACAACACCAGTCCTTGGTGGCGGTGTCAGTATTCCAACATCAACAATTACATTTCACGGAACAAGCTGGCATGGACTTCATTGATTTCATCGTTCAATTCCACATCATGACTAATGTCTTATACCATACGCAAACACCAAGTCATTGTGATCCCTGCAAAGCAGCAAAGCATATATCAGACTACATGATGTATCTGGTACTGGTCCATCCATTGATGTTGCCTAAAGGGTTAACAGGTGATGTGATATACAAACAATTGATGATGGAGGTGAACCACAATGAAAGCTACTCCGGACAAACCATAGCTGATTTTTCCAGGCAGCTGTACAACAACCCAACTCAACCTTCATTACCAGAAGCGGAAGACAAGCAGAAGGATAAGGCTCAGTACTCTATGCTGCTACAAACAGGGGGTTTGCTATTGCAGGAGTTGCAACGTCAACTACTGCCCCCTAATTCTCCACACATCTCAACCTCTTCACTGGACCAACAGGCCTGGGATACCATCAGAAAAATGTGGACAGATATGCTCGCTTATGGTGCTGTTTATTGTGGCTGGAAGGAGCATGTCAACCAGCTCAAGGACGGCGGAGAGCTACTTACTTACGTGGCGCTTCTTATGCTTCAGCTTGGATTTCATCGCAAAACTCCTCTGTAACTAGTTGTTGAAGCAAGATGCATGCACGTGATCTGTTAGTCTGCATAATTAGCTAATCCAAACAAGAGTTATAAACAAATTGGTCTATAGTTCTAATAATACTGCTTTGCACTGGAAATATATAAAAGAACAGACATTTCAAATTATTTTTTTCTGAGTTTTGATACTGCAAAACTTCTGCCAACTTGTTCCAGAGCTGCCCATAAGCGCTCGTCAACGCCCCTGTGATGGACCAATTGTCTCTATCCCAAATCAAGTCCAAACCCTATCCAAACATCATTGCCAACATTATACTGCAAGAGTCATTGGAGAAGGTTGAATGAAGAACATGGGGGACAAGATGGCAACATGTCACTATCAATGCAAGAGGCAGCTTTGCTCATCTTTTTGCACTTCCAATTTGGCATTGTTGGGAAAGGAGATTTGTTCCAGCAAGCTATAGGCCATAGAAGAGAAACAGATGCTCTTACACTTCCTATACATGGAAAGCTTTTTGGCAAAGTTTTAGGATCTAAGGCTTATATTGCAATGACTTGCATTTTTGTAGTGAGGAAGACAGGATGGTCGGCATGAACAGGGCTTAATAAGCATCACTCTTAGCTTGTTTTTAACGGACTTTGATTAACATGAATGTTTGAAAACCAAACAAAACCTTTTTGTGAGGTTGTTCTTCACTTTGTTCCACCTCCATCTCCACTCAACTTCATCTCTACCAAAACACTTAGAAAATGAATTAAGCCTTATCTCAGACAAATAGCAAGCCGGTTGGGTGTTAAGGAGCAATCTCTTTTCCCAAACATTGGCTAATGATACCCAATAGCAAGTCAGACCGGAACTTCCTTGAGGATTTATATCAGTAGCCATTGAACAAAAGTATTTCATATGAAATAAAGATACTGGTAAAAAGCTACAGTCATTGCAAATAGGCTGCAGCACTACGTTTTCTTATTTTGATAATAATACTATCTTACCCTTTGGTAGATAATAGCCTATACAAGAAATGAATGCACTATGTTATACAGTAACATGATGAATGAAGCAACGAGACAATTGACACTAGGAAACATTCAGCTTCCACTCAATTTCTACATGATAGCAAGGCAGTGAACACATAACTCTGCTGAGAGCCACTTGCCTGTGCTGCAATAGTTCTAGTGACTTGTCATCATTGGTCTCAATTGCAGAGCCCTTATTCTTCTTTTGGCGTGGCAACTTCCTTGAAAACAATTTCCATTTAGTTTCAAAGCTGCAAGCTATACAGGACGTAGGTTTAATAGAAGGAGAAGCAAACCTGAATCCCTTAAGTACATCTTCAAATTGAGTCGATGAGAAACTTTTAATTCTAGGAAATGAATTATAACATTAAAAACAACTAGAACAATGAAAAACAAGTTTTATTAATCTAGCCAGGCTAATCCATTATCAATTCCAAGAAACAAAAGGATGAAGAACAGTCAGCACAAGGAAGGTAGCCCAACACCAAGGAGATTATAAGGTATTGAATCTATAGTTTCAAACATGTAGTACGCTATCCAAAGTAACAACAACAAACAAAGCTTAAACGTCGGGCACTAAAAACATCGCAATCTTTTCCTCTAATTGCTTCAGGCGTAACACAAAACAAGAGCATGCAGGGTCAGGTCAGTAACTATAAGCTGTCCTTCTAAGTGATAGGCGAAGCATTAGTAATTCACTTCATTTATGCAATGGCAGAACAAGTACACTAAATTCCGCAGCAACATGTTTCGAACATTTGGTAAGGAATGAGTAAATACCTTCACTTTGGCTCTGGAAACCTCGAACTATGCAGGCAGATACCCATGGCCTTCCAGCTCGGGATGCCTTTGCACCGCCTTTAAGTTCACCATTATGTTGTTTCAAACTGCATAAGTTGCAATTTGAATCAATCATACGATAGAACAGCGGAAAATTCCAAAAACAGTGATTTTCGGCAGGGAAGAGTACCCAGAAATGTAAAAGAAGCAAGATTATCCCAACAAATATACAAAGCACAACACTTCAAAATTCAAGCAGGACCTTTTGTAATGGAGAACATCTGGAAACGCATTTCAGTTTTCAACAAAATCTTCAAAAATTAAGAGAAACAAAAATGGAATTTTGAGGACACCCAGAAATCAGAAATCTAATATTGTCAGATACAATGCAACATCCAAGCCTCAATCTCTCTGTGAAAGACAATCTAAAAAGTAGTTGAACGCACCCACCGTCGGCAGAAGTTGGTAGTGGAGCCAACGTAGGTCTTGATGGGCGGATTTGTGGAGATTATTAAGTAAACGCACCAGGATTTCGAACCAGAATCAGATGCTGAGATTGGGGTCGATTTCGTCGGCGACGGTGAGGATTTGGAGCTCTGGTTATAATTCTTAACGGAACGGAAGGTAGCCGACAACTTCATCATCTCATCTACTGCAATCTGGATTTCCTCAAGGCCAAAGCTTCGGCTAAGTTTTATGGGTCAGAATCAGATTCAGTTGAGTGGCATAATTAGTCAAAATGAAAGTGGGATGGGAGATTTGGAAAAATGAAAAATGTTAGATGACGTAATTGACAATTAAGGACTTACCAAAATGATCTTCATTTTCTTCGATCCAGGAGCTTCAGAAACTGATGACCATGGAGCCACGACGGTTATCGCAGCCGCCGCACCACCACCACCACCACCACCACCACCACGACGTTACGTTCTGTCCACATCAGCATCACTGTCATCACCACCATCACCACATGGTCCTCTGCCCCAATCATCACCACCACCACCTTCTCTTGAGCTCCAGCTTCAGTCAAAACCCAGACGCTAGAGGAGCTGTTCCGGCGGACAACCAATTTGAGTCGGATCCTGCAGATGTTATCGGTGAAGTTCATCCGTTGGGTAAACTGTAGGTTTTACAATTCCATGACATTCTCGAGAAGTAACAAAATTCACGCTTGCGTGTGTGTGGCTTTTTTTAGGGTTCGTTTTAGTACTTTTCTGGCTTGAATGTAGGCATGAGGACGGTGACGATGTAGTGGAAGTAGAAGAAGAAGATCCCATTTTTGTTTTGACTGAGGAATGGAGAGAATACTTTGCAAAATCTGAAGCCAAAAGAAGACTAGGTAATTAATCCCTGCACGCGCACCTTCTGTTTGATAAAATGCCTAGCCTATAAAATGTCTGATCAATATATTTTTGACCGATCATGCAGCAAAGAAAATGGCAAAAAAGGGCAGGAAATAGAGATGTAGAATTCACTACTGTTTATTCTCTTTCTTTGCAAATTGGACCCAAACTTTTTTATATATGCTTGAACTAATCGAGACGTAAACTCATCTTTGTATCAAGCCTCTAATGCACTTTCTTTGTTAACTACCGAGTCTTGACTGTCAAGTAAGCTACAATCATCTTTTTCCTTGGTAAGTGATAAGTTCCATCATGCCTTGTTCTTTTACTATCATTTGTTCTTTCTTATAAATTTCTTAACGCAACATAAGATTTTGTTCTCTATTTTGAACGGGAAGACTTTGCTCTTTTCAACCTAAAATTCTAAGGTGCCTACAACTTTTGGTATATCTACACAGACATAAGTATTAAAAAATTTAAACTACTATTAGTTTAAATTTACTAAAACATGCAAGAAAGTATAATAATATGTCAGAAAAAAAAATATCAATATAAAGTAGTAATAAGAGTAAAGTTCATTTTTAGTCCCTTAATTATTGCACGTGTCCTATTTTGGTCCCATTTTAAGAATTTGTTCTATTGTAATCCTAAAACTGATTTTTTTGTCCTGTTTTGGTCCTTCCGTCAGAAAATCCGTTAATTTGAGGATTGAATTTAATTTTAAACAGTATATTGACGTAAATGCCCTTAATTTAATAAAGTTAGATTAATGAAGTGACTAAAATATCCATAACTTAATTTACAACTAAGTTCCTAAGTTTATAACAATCTATCAATCTCATCCATATAACTAAATCATAACATTTTCATCACCATCTTCCACAATCCTTCCATTCTCTCCACCATTGAAACCTCATGTGAAATCCACCCAGAACGACGCCGACGAAGGCCCTTTTTTGTTTTTTGATGAGGAAAAACCCTTAGTTAAGGGCCAAATCAAACCCTTAATTCTCAAATTCGAAGTTAACCAACCTTGAATTAACATGTCCACGGATCCAATCGAATCCTTCAAGCCCTACTCACTAACCCGAACCCTAACCACCCACAAGCGCCCCCTCTCCGTCGTCAAGTTCTCCTCACACGGTCGCTTGCTCGCTTCCTCCGCTGCCGACAAGACTGTCCGCACCTACTCCGTCGCTTTCGGCGAGCCTTCCGACGACGATGACTTTGTCTGCCCGCTACTAGAATTCTCCGGCCACGAACAAGGAGTCTCCGACGTCACTTTCTCTTCCAGTAGCTACGATGGGCTTTGCCGGATTTGGGATTCCGAAAATGGGCATTGCATGAAGACCCACTTTCCCGACTGTATCACCACTTTCCCGGTGACTTCTGTTGATCGATTCTAGATCTGAGTGGATGGTCGGGGTCATATGGCGGCGATGAAGGAGTTGAGGTGAGGACGAGCTGTTCGAGAGATGGGTGGGTCAGATTCCCAAATTGAGCTCGTCTCGCCGACCGACGGAGAGGAGCTGGAGTTTGAGGAGTCAGAGAAGGAGACGGATCTGAAACTTTGAAAGCTTAGGGTGGTGGGTACAATCTTTGAAATCTTAGGGACTTATATGTATGTTTATTAAAAATTTAGTGACCATGTATCTATTAAGTGTGTAATTAGTTTGTATTTTAAGGGGTATTTGTGTAAAAGTAATCTGATTAACGGTCAATTTAACAGTCAAACAAACGGATGGATTAAAATAAGACAAAAAACAATGATTTTAGGATCAAAATATGATGAATTCTTAAAACGGGATCAAAATAGGAGACGTGCTATGATTAAGGGACTAAAAAATTTACTTTACTCGTAGTAATAATATTTACTTTTTTTGTTTTTTTTAGTTTGAAATTTGATGATAGCAGTTAATTATTTGTAGAAAAATGTCATAATAATACATTTAAGATAAAAACTTCTAGAAAAAATGTCAACAATCTAATGTAAGGTTGCAAATTTTAGATATGATGCAAGAATTCACTATTGAAATAAACATTCTTCTTATTTAGCTAGTTTATTTTTCTAAGTTGTAATTTTACAACTAATTTATAGGGTAACTTACAAAAACCCCCCTGAGGTTAGGTGAAACCTCCAGTTTCCCCTCTTGATTTTGAGAAACCTGCAGAAACCTCCCTAAGGTATTGTAAAACCTTCAACTATTCCCCTCAACAGTTAATCCAGTTACATTTTCTGTTAAATTCGTGAAGAAATTTTCTATTTACATCTCAAATATTAGAGTAAAATTGTTAGGGTTAAAATATTTATGATGTAATTAGATGATTTCTTCGTGAATTTAATAAAAAATTAAATGAAATTAATTACTAAGAGGGGTAGTTGAAGGTTTTACAATATCTTAGGAGGTTTCCTGAAAGTTTTTTAAAATCGAGGAAAGAAATTAGAGGTTTCATCTAAACTCAGGGGATTTTTTGTAAGTTACCCTAATTTATAAGTTGGAGGGAGTGGTATCATATGAATAGAAATTTAAAATGATAAATTGGGTGTTTTCCTTAAGTGGTGTGATTGGAGAATTAATTTTTTAATGATGGTATTAAATTTTAAGCAAATACTGGTAGTAATTATACTGATAGAAACGGGAAAAGGGCATTCGAAGTCCTAATTTTGTTCCGTTTTTCTCAACTCAGTCCTAAAAAGTGTACGAATTTCCAAGTCAGTCCTAAACGTCCATCAACTTCTGCATCGTTGGTCTTTTAAGTTGGAAAAGTGAAGCAACTGCCTAGGTGGCTATGACCTGGCAACTAACGTCGTTAGTTT
>JBBYHH010136773.1:0-14369 GCA_038382905.1 Daphne laureola
GCAAACAACGGCGACCGTCCACCGTCGGCCTAACCGAACCGATCGTCCGCTACACCGCAAAGTCTTCCGCAGCGCCGGACGCTGCGGCAGGGGTGACAGAAGCAACTTACAGCATCTACAACAATGCTAGCTAAGTTTAAGTTAAATTATAGCCAAAATGATAAAAAAGCTATTTTAGCTAGTAACTTTAATATTCTCACCATACCAATACTAGCCATTAACTATTTTGGCTAGTGAATTTAACATTTTCTCTTTTCGCTCCCAAATTTGGAGAGCATGATAACAAAAACTATTATGGCTAATGTAATAGCTAGTATTGTTGGATTAGATTTTTTTCATTTTTTTTACTTTTACTAGCTATATTTGACTTAGGAGTATTATAGTTAACATTATTGTAGATGCTCTCATAGTATCAGTTAGCTTATTTATATTCAATAGCCTACCCATTTTTTCTTCTGTTGTGCGTCATTTAGAGTCATATTATTAGAGTCGGTACTTAGAAATTGCTAATTTTATCAATCAGCCTTGTTTTTTGTATTCTTTATTATCGTATTGTTGTGATGCGCCGATACTATTTTGCACGTATGGAGCATATAAGATGTATCAGGAGTCAGATTCAGATGCGTTATCCATCACGGTTATTATAGTGTTCTCGAGCTTTTTTAGGCACACTGAAGACTACTAAAAGCTATGCTTTGGCACGTGTTACAAAAAAAATTATGTTTAAGTTTGATTTTTTTTTTTTTAATAAAATTCATGACCATTGAGAAAGAAAAATATTCACAAAATAAATGACTTAATTTCATTTTCAATATTTAATTGAAGCATCTATTTATATTTCTCATCCAATTTGATATCTCCATTCCGGCTCACTTGATAATTATCAGTTCATTCATCCCTTAATTTCACAGCATATATAACAAGCAAAGCAAAACTAGAATTCAATTCAGGTACTTGAAGATCATAAAACTAATTAGTAACAGTAGTAAGAAGCTTGATCGCTATAGCAAAACAAGTGTAGGCCTTGGTAATTGCACTCTTGACTTCCTCATCCGAGAACACCTTGGCACCCCAATCAGGCATTTCCTCAAGGACGCTAGGCTGATACATGGTAACACCAACAGTTGAGGCCAACTCCAGCAGCTCAAACTTCTCCACTTCAGGCTTCCTTAGAGCCCTAGCGGCTAACTCTCCAATATCAACCATAGTTGCACAGTTCTGATAAGAAAAAAGAGACTCACAGCTCAAGCTTTTTCCAATAAAACAGATACTGATGTGGCTCTTTGGGATGATGTGGCGGCCTAGGTGACCAAGATGGAAAATCAGGCACCGGTTTCCAACACAAAGAAGCAGCAACGAAAGGGAACCTAAATTGTTATATTTGACATCAACACCCACGAGATTGGTTTGGACCAATGTCCTAAACTCTGAGAGATAAGTATCCACTAATGATGGATTCTCAATTATTGTGGTTTTTTTTTTTTCTAGGCAACTACTTATTTTATTTATATATAGGTAAAGAATTTCTTTAAATTTTAATTCTCCAAATTTTATTCAATTAGAGCCATAAGGGAGAAATTACGCGCCCCTAGCAAAGCACTTCATAATGTGTCCAACCTAGGAGCTCGGCATGGAAGCCACCAACCGAACACCTAAGGACCGGCACACCATAGAGAACTAAAACTAGAGCCACACAATTAACCCAAACATCCCTAATTGACTCATCTACTTGATTCGTTACGTGCGGTGACCGGGATAAAGAGCCAAGAAGAAACCTCCGGGATTCCCCATTCATATCCTGCTACCCAACCATGAGGTTGAGAATGATAGTTTCTGTTTACACCAATTACATTCTCATCAGGCTTTCACACTTACATGACACCCATGCTCCTGATATACACCATTTCCCTGTCAACTATTCTATAAACATCCCTCACCATACCATACAACAAGATAATACCCCTCGTCAGCTCCTGATGTTCCCCCGATGGCTTCATTCGTCCCATGCATGTAAGTTGACACGCTACCCTATACATCTCACTATCACCAACACCCACCCCATACATGCTGCTCTTAGTCAGATTCAATTTTAGACCTGATGCCAGCTCATAACATTTTAATATACATATAAGGTTCTTAGCATTTTCTCTCGACCATTCACCTAAAAAAATTGAATCATCTGCAAATTGAAGGTGAGAGATACTTACCTGATCCGCTCCAATTTTTGTTGGTTTGAAAACCTGTTTTTGCACCGCCTCTTGCATCATCACATTCAAAGTCTCTGCCGCTATCAAGAATAGGAACGGAGACATCGGGTCCCCCTATCGTAGCCCCCTTTCCATATTGAATTCACTCGATGGGCTACCGTTTATCAATACTGACACTCGGGCTGATTTGAGGCACCCCATCACCCAATTACGCAATTTCCTCCCGAATCCCATTTGCTCCATAATGTTCATAAGAAACTTCCATGAGATACAATCGTAGGCCTTGACGAAATCCTCAGTATCTTCTCTTTTACCTTCTTTTTCCATCAACTCTATCTTATATGTTCCTATTTTAGACATAATGAACGCTGGAATCATCCTGTGACCTTGTCTTCTCCCCTCTGTGAATGTGTTTTCTCAACTCGGACTGCATAAATGGTAATGTTTATATAGTCGACCAGACAAGACCATTCACATCCTAAGTTGATCTGGTTCATTTAATTGTATCAACTTCCAATTAATGTGATTCATAAACCAGTACATGCATTCGTATGTATGTATGTATTAATTTCTCACCGAACACTGAACATTGAAAGACGCTGGAATCATTCTCACCTTGTCTTGTCCCCTCTGTATTGAACATAGTAATGAAGTCGCTCAAAATTCATTGATTAGTAGTCTTCTAGGCGCTGTGCCCTATGTTCACGACTCTTGGGGAAAATCAATATCTTTTTGAATTTTAGATGAGAGAAATAAAGAGACTTGAGAGGAAAAATTTAAAAGGTGGTGATTTTATGTTGAAAATGTATTGAAAAGGGGTATAGAACACACCCTTGAACACTGAAAAATAATTAAACACTTCATGGGAGAGGAAGGTGTCATAAAACTGTTGACTTTTCAATTCTGTTTTCACAACTTTAAATTGTTCTAATTCATATATAGAGCCAAGATATATTTCACAAAATTAACAATCCAATTTAAAGCATGTCTGCACCTGATCCTTTTTTATTGCATACAACCCATACCTTGATAAACAAGCAACTGGCCTCAGCAAAGTAAAGGTGCAGTAAACAACATTTGACTTCTTATAATAGAACACTCCATTAATAGTATTTCATAAAGAAAGAGATACTAGTGCAATTTATTCATTACTTTCATACCATAACCAGCAAAACAAACTAAAATTCAGATGCTACTTAACGGTAGTAAGAAGGTTGTTCCCAATGGCAAAATAAGTGTAGGCCTTTGTAATGGCACCCTTGAGTTCCTCCTCCGAAAAAACCTTGCGCCCCCAGTCAGGATAGTTAGCAGATGCTGCTTGAACATCCATGGTAACCCCAACAGCTGAGGCCAACTTTTGCAGGTCAAGGTGCTCCATTTCCGGCTTCCTCAAAACTCTAACTGCTAACTCTCCGATCTCAATCCCAGTTTTACACCGTACAGAAAGACTATCGAAGGCACCGTGTTTCCCAAAGAAACAGATGCTTTCATCACCCATAAACTTACTAAGACTCTCTGGGATAACGCGGTCTAAACGACACAACTGGAAAATCAGGCACCGATTTTTAACACAAAGAATCCACGGAGATGAGTAGGAGTACCTATCGAAACCCACAACATTGTTTGAACCTTGAAGCCAAGTCCTAAACTCTGCGATACAAGCATCCGCCAAAGGGACATTGTCAATTACTGTGACCTTCAGAGAGGCTCCCATCAACTCTATCTTATATGTTCCTATTTTCAACATCATAGACACTGGAATCATCCTGACGATCGGTGAGTAGCAAATGGCAATGTATAACTTATATACATAGGCCAGACGAGACCATTCAGATCCTAGTAACGTAACTCATCAGGTCATTGTATTAATAATTTATTTATCATGAAAACTCCAACCGTACCTGATTCATGAACCGGTTAATCTCTGTATATATGTGCTCTGTCACTGAAAAATAGTGACAATTGGAAAGTAGAAAGGAAACAATTAGACCCAAAAACAAAAAAACGGAAGCAGAAAGGCAAAAGACAAAATTAATTAAATAGAATTAAGATTGCACATGTCCGCTAGTGGGGAAAGACAGAAAGTCACGAAACTCAAACTACCATGACCTCATTAAACCTTTATAGAATTATGTTCACAAATTACACATTTCGTGAACATTAAGGACCATAAGGCGATTAGTGTGTTGCTCAGACTCAGAGTAGAGATCCGTATCAGTCAACGGAACCTCTCGTTGAATTTCGGTGAAAAGCGAGTATCAAACAAACGGATTGACGCAGTTTTCTAAAGAAGAAAAAACACGAATTTAATCAAGCCTGCAGCTTTCTCCGCTTCATCGTTATTGTCACGGGGAGCCGGCCGGGCAGCCCGGTTCCGTTCATTGTCCTCTTCTCTGTTTCCTTCATCGACCTCTCCGCATTTTCCATTTAACCACGACTTCTCACACAAACTAACTCCATTCAGTAACCAGCCGGCGACGGACTTTACGAAGTTCTCGTCGCTTCAATGGAGACTCTTTCGCACGCGATCGGCCCTAAACTCTGTCTTCCTCGGCGACGGACCACCGGTCTACTTCGCCATGCCGCCGGGGGTTCGATCGTCGGAATTCGGAAATCGCGTGGACCGGCCAGAGTGTCCGCCGTACTTGATCAGAGTCAAACCTCGCAGAGAATCGATTTCAGTGATCCCGACTGGGAACAGAAGTTCCAGCGAGAATTTGAGGATCGATTCAACATTCCGCACGTCACAGATATATTCCCTGACGATCAGCCTATTCGCTCCACCTTCTGCCTCAAGATGAGGTGAAACAACTGAACTTTCCAGCTTTAACATTGGAAATCAAGTTGTTGTTGCAGCTGGTTATCGAATGCCCCTTTTTTCCTCATTTCTTCTGTTTCTCAAGGCGGTTTTATTCGGTCCATGCAGGAGTCCAATGAATGAGGGGTTTGCGGGTGGTTATGCATCTGATGAGGAATGGCATGGTTATATTAATAACAATGATAGAGTTCTGCTGAAGGTGATTGTGTTTTCTCTCTAGGTTAAATTCATTTCAAACTTACTGCCACTCTGTAGCATTGTTGTATCTAGAGTTATAGCCTTATAGCATTAAGATGTTCAATTCTAATAAACAAAAAGAAGAACTTGAAATTTGGTTCTGTTACTTTGCTTACTTATTTTATTGCTAGAGCAAATCAATCAGAAGATGAGGCCAGGATTGTTACGTCAATCAGCAGATGCTCAAGATTAGTTACATGTGATTTCTTTGTACCAAAATTTGAGTGAAAAACTCTTCCCCGTCTAATGCTGTCACTTTTTTTAAAAAAATCTTCCATCTGTTAGAAGTCACCAGACTAGTTTTTGGAGTTAGGTGCCTGTAAATTTTTTTATTGATATCTCATAGAAAGAGCTCATGTTAATAGCTTGATCCATGATATGCAATGTTCATCTATTAACTGTATTTTTGCATAGACAAGGACCACTGAAACTTTGAAAGACTGCTGGTAAGGGTGTGATTCACCGTTAGTTGGTTTGGATTATCCATACGCAGGTTGTCATACATCTGTGTTATTCATATATTGCAGGTTATTCGTTACTCATCACAAACTTCCGCCGGTGCTGAGTGCATTGATCCAGATTGCACCTGGGTGGAACAATGGTATATATACTCCTGTCCTTAATACACCATACTTTTTGAAGGATACATTGTGACAATTACAATCATCATCTCTTTGAACTGTCACCAATTTCTGAAGAATGTTTCTCATTTACATATATCTGAAGAAATATAGTAACAGTTTTTTTTCAACTAGTGAGGTGAGTGTATGAGCACTCTCTCTGTCTCTGCGTCTACTATAACTGGAGGCACTCTCATCAAAATCACTCAGTGCTAATGATCCTTTGTGGGCATGTTCTTACAAATCTCAGGGTGCATCGTGCTGGACCACGGGAGAAAATATACTTTAAACCTGAAGAGGTGAAAGCAGCAATAGTTACATGTGGTGGGCTTTGTCCTGGCCTTAATGATGTCATAAGACATGTGAGTTCATCTATAAATCTAATTCGATGTTATGAAGACTGCTATTGCTATCCATAGTGAGTATTTGATGAGGATCAGAGCAGTCAGCTGAAACTGTAGAAACTTTTGAGTATATTAATTGTCAACTTTTTATTTTTTTACATTTCATGTTTTAAGCTCTTGTGTGTAGCTTCCTGTTTTTCCAAAAATCTTTGTCCTGATGAATCAATCCATTCTAGATGAGAGAATTTTGAATTGGTCATCAATCATCACCTAGATAAACCTTCTTAGTCTGAAGATGAATAACATCTAATTTCCATTGCAAATAGGTATCTTCTCATAATAGTGACCATGTAACTGCTTTCATAAATAGTATACATGTGCTGGAGCTAGTCGGGCAAAAGGCATTATACTACAAAGAGTTACCTACCATGTGCTGCTCATCCATCTCCACTGCTAATTAACTCAAATCACTGCACAGATTGTCATCACCCTTGAGATTTACGGTGTAAAAAATATTGTGGGTATTCCTTTTGGTTATCGTGGATTTTCTGACCAAGACCTTGATGAGATGCCGGTGAGTTATTTTCTAATTGCAACCATTTGTTCATGAAGTTTGAGCTAGCAATGTTTTATCAGCTCTGCTGTTCTCTAATATCGGTTTTGATGTTCAGCTATCGCGAAAAGTAGTTCAGAATATTCATCTTTCAGGCGGAAGTTTATTAGGAGTTTCACGTGGTGGACCTCCTGTTTCTGATATTGTGGATAGCTTGGAGGTATGATAACCATGATCTGTCAACTATAGAGGTTTATAATCAAATAAGCTTATCTGATATTTTGTTTACTGAATATTTCCTATATTTATGTGCATACTGATATCAGGCTAGAGGAATCAATATGCTTTTCGTTCTTGGTGGAAATGGCACACATGCTGGGGCTAATGCAATACACAATGAGGTTAACTTTTTATTAAAAATAATAATCAATTTTTACACACTGTTAATTGAACTGCTGGAACTCACTTCTATGACTTGACAACCTAAGGTTGAGGATGTCCTGGTAGCATTCAGCCTGTGATAGCTTTTTCATATACATGCAATACGAAAATGATTTTTTATGGCTAAATGGCTATGCATTTTGGTGGATGGTGCTCACAACTACCTGCAACCATCATTCCTAATATGGAATGAAATGGTTCCTTAATTTTCTTTCCCCTCCTTTGTTAGCATATTTTTATTGATTCTGTTTTTTTTTGTGTGCATGAATTAACCTTTAGTTTATGATAATGAGAATGCATTGAAGCTTAACACTACTTACACTAAGACTAATGAAATGGTGTTTAAAAGCATCCTGATTTGCAATTTTGTTAAGATACGGCTTCTCAGTCTTTCCTATTTTCTCCTAAATTGTGCCTTTGATGTTCTTGTTATAGTGCCGCAAAAGAAAGCTCCGAGTAGCTATAGTTGGTGTGCCAAAAACCATCGACAATGATATTCTACTCATGGACAAAACATTCGGTTTTGACACTGCTGTGGAAGAAGCACAACGAGCTATTAATTCTGCTTATATTGAGGTAAGTACAATTATCTTGGAGTAACTTGAGCTAACAATTACATGTAACTTCTTGAAGCGCATGTCATATGGAGCCATCACCGCTCTTTTTAGAATAAATATCTGATTTCCTTATTATATGTTGTGGTGCTCTTACAGGCGCACAGTGCATTCCATGGCGTTGGAATTGTGAAGTTAATGGGTCGCAGCAGTGGTTATATAGCCATGCATGCATCCTTAGCTAGTGGGCAAGTTGATGTTTGTTTGATACCTGAGGTATTCATTTGACTGTAGCAATTAATTCGTTGAGTATTTTTTATTGTTACTAAACCTTCCCTAAAACATTTGACTGTTGGCTTTTTAAGGTTCCTTTCAATTTACATGGACCTCATGGTGTACTGACGCATTTGAAGTACCTAATTGAGACAAAGGGGTCTGCTGTGGTCTGTGTAGCTGAGGGTGCTGGACAGGTGGGTTATACAATCTTAAGTTTATTTCCTCTTGTAATTTTTTGTATTTGATGTCTTGAGAGTGAGTGTTGCATAGATAGAGTAGTTGACAGGTTTTGTATTGTTTTAGACTGATGCCAACTAATGTAATTCATATATTTGAGAAATATTTTGGTTCAAAATTTTTTTTTTCCTGAAAAGAACTTCATTCTCACGTTTTGGTCCTACTAATGTAACTCATCAATTCTGATTGGTCTAACTAATGATTTACTTAAGATAAGCACTATAAAGTAAGAGAAAGCAATTTAGAGAAGACAGTTTTCCTTCTGCAAGGTTCTCTCTTGCATTTTCATCTAAGTTGTAGTCTAATATCTTTGTTCCTGGTTCGTAACTGTACCTCTTTCCTTTTTCTCTCTCTTTTATTCTTGTCTTGTTTTTCGGAAAACAAGTTTGCTTGAGCAAGCACCCTTCTAGACCACTGGTGTGCTTTGTTTTGGTACAAAGACTTCTATCTGTTGCTTGATATTTTTTTCTTGCTCTAACTATCTCCTGGGTTAGAAAGAAGAGTGCAATATTGTTTAAACTAAAGAAATCATATGTTTGTTCAGATCTACATGCAGAAGGAAAACATGGAATGTACTTTTTGTTTAGATTTATTAATTTTCTTTCATTGTTTTAGTTCGAAAAAGAAAAAAGCCATATCCTGTTTATCTCCTTGATGCAGAATCTTGTAGAGCAAACGAATGCCAAAGATGCATCTGGAAACATAGTGCTTGGGGATATTGGTGTTCGCATCCAACAAGAGGTCAGTCATTCCATCCAGTTTCATGCAGACCTTCCATACTCCCTGTGTCTTCTCTTTTTTAATCTATGACTTTATTTTTCAAAAAAATTAGATATCATTGTGAAGCTTTCTTTACACATGAATATTCAACGTTTCTAGTTTATTAACATGTTTTCTAGAAAATGTCTTCCAACTAATAATATTGACAAATTTAAGTCAAACTGACATTGAAGTAATTGTCTAAAAAAGTTTGGGACATAGTATGGTTTACATTCTTCGATAAGAAAAAAGGAATTTTCTCCAAATTGTTCATTCATTAGCATAATCTAGGAAGTAGAATCCATTATTTCATGTAGACAGAAGCTGTGAGTCTGCCAAATGCCTGGGTCCTCTGGGTGGGAGAAATCTTTGTGTGCGTCTCTGTCCGCCTAAAATGTTCTTCCGCCTTGATGTTCAGGTGCAAGCTTGATCCATAATTCCAACAAATATCTAAAATTTAATTGAAACAAAACAAAAATTGAAATGTCTCATCTGTAGACTGTAGGCTGTAGCATTACAGTGCTCCTTGTCTTTCTTTTGTGGAAGTTTTTGCTTTCATCTTTCAAGAGCCAAATCATATATATTAGCTTTCAAATTATGGAATGGCACATCATCTGCACCATTTAGTTAGGGTTTATGTGTAGTTTCATTATATTGAAGTGATGGTGAGTATGAGTTCATCTCTTGTCAATCTGACATGTAACTGACAACGCTATTTACCTTCCAGACAAAGAAAGTTTTTAAGGAGATCGGTATCCCAGTCGATGTGAAGTACATTGATCCAACGTACATGATTCGTGCAGTACGTGCAAATGCATCAGATGGAATTCTGTGTACCGTGCTTGGTCAAAATGCTGTAAGTTGGAATTTAGGATTTTAGAATATCTGAACAAAATTTGTGTAAAACATGCTTTTCTCTTGCAAGTTTTATGAATATTACTCTACTTCGTAAGTTCTTCGTAAGTACTTACTAGTATAAACTTAACTAAGCAACTTTACATACTGATTAGGATACTTCTGCCTAGTTCCTGTTCACCAAATTACTATGCAGACAGCAGAATCTAAAAAAGGACAATCAATCAGCTCATGAATGCTACTTTTTCCTGTTTAAAATCTGAACTCAAAATCTGTTTAGAATCTGTTTAGAACTCAAAATTACTCTACTTTTTCCTGTTTAGAATCTAAAAAAGGACAATCAATCTGTGCATCTTACGTTATCCACCCAGATTTCACTCAAAATCTGAACAATTTTCAGGTTCATGGAGCATTTGCTGGATATAGTGGTATTACAGTGGGCATATGCAACACTCACTATGTGTACTTCCCAATTCCTGAAGTCATCTCCCATACAAGGGAGATAGACCCGAACAGTCGTATGTGGCACCGTTGCTTGACTTCAACCGGCCAGCCCGACTTCTAGATGGTAAGTTAATATCAGCTGAACCCCGATTCTCTAATTCATTTCCGAGGACTAGGCATTAGTAAACCCTCTCTTTGCCAATCAGTACTGGCGAGAGTAATAATACAGGAAGAACATTTCTTCAGAAGTAAATTCCAATTGGAATTTTGTATAGCATTCATGTGCCAGAAGTCTGAACAACTAAATCGGAACGGCCCTTATGTTCCTATGCTTGTACCATTTTTGCAACATGTAATGTTAGTGAATTATTGTAAGCAGCTTATATATGCTAAGTGCTGCTGCAAATCCAGCCAAGTTAATTGGGCTGAAGTTTGTTCTAATAAACAAATTTCTTTAGCACAAGGATTTACTCTTTCATAGGTTAGAAGAAAAACATCTAGAATATTCATTGATACTTACCCCTTGGATAAACCTTCATTCTCCAGCATAATACTGGGAGAGTTGGCTGGTTGAGCCTAAACGTTGTAGCTTAACTTCTGTTGCATTAAAAACATATACTATTAGTTTTGTAAGGTTGAATGTGAAGAAATTTACATTTAAAATATTAAAAGCAAAATGGGAAGCGTTTTGCTCTGTGATTACTGGTTTTGTTTGGATTAGTGACTGTAAGTTGGTTTAACTGTCATGCTGCTGACTGTAAATTTTAAGTGTTTTACGTGCTTCAATACACATGGCAAGCATGACACATCGTTAAACTACTGCTGGTATTGTGGAGGATTGCTTGTATCTTGAGCCTTGACTACTGACAGTCAAAAGACAATACTTACTATCTTTCGGTTTGGGCATTTGCAGTTTTGCACTTACTACTATTTTACTTTCTGGGTCCTGAGCAAAATTAAGAGCAGTGCTTAATTTATTACTCCTATTATTACTGTTACAGAGTACTGATAAGTGGTGGGGACAGAGTTAATAACATTAGCTACATATGATTTGAAGTGCTATATTAGTGTCATTCTGGGTAAGTAGTCCACTAAGCTCTTTTGTTGTCAGTATACTGTCTGAATTTTAACTTTATGAAATTGAACCCATGCCATTAAAAGTAAGAAGAGTGTCCATTTTTTCTGGGTGCACTGCATACTGTTAGTGCCAGATTTTTTTGATATTCAATCAAACTTCACAGATTAATGGGATGAATGGAGTTTTAAATCAAAGAAGAAATTCCCATGAGATGACCTAAAATAAAAAAATACTAGTAGTACTTTACAAGAAATGCTTGTAAGGAAACCTAATAAAATAAAAATTATCTTCTACTGTATTTTCTTAAAGTGAAGAGAATATCTCCCCACCAATCCATCACCATCGGTCACTTGCATTCTGTAACATCAATGGTCCTATTAAAAAACTTGAATGCCTAATTTGCACAAACATCTATAATAAATATGACAAGTGACAAGTTTGTTCTCTTCTGGTTCAATTCGAACATGATTAATTGTACTCATATTTTGGCCCCTTTGTTTAGCTAGTGTTGTTTTTAGAAGCTGGAAAGGAAGGTAGGTGCAGCTGGAAGGAAGGTGGTTCCAAGGTGATCACTTTTCGTGTTTCTTAATCTTCTTCTGCCCCAACCTTAATCTCTGACTTCTTTCTTAATTACTCTTGGTATCATCAACCATCGCCCAACTGATTGTGAATCTGATACATCTGGTTTAAAGGTGAGGTGAACCAATACTACATCTTGGAATCTAAGCACAGGCGCAATTAACATTGTTTCTTTTCTAGTATATTTTTCGATACACTAAACATATTGTTTCTTCATTCTGGAAGAAAAATAACTTGTGCCTGAAGATAACCTAAATTTATTGGCCTCAGCCTCAAGACAGCTTAGTAGTTGATACATTATCTCCCCCATGATATGACTTTGCATCATTTACCAATAAGTTTGGTCCACACCTTAGCTATAGTGATACTCCCAAAGTTTATAATTGGAAAAGTGAGCAAGACCTTGGTTTACATAAAACCATGCATTTTTTAATCTTGATTCATCTTAGTGGTTCAAACAGGTTAAGGGTGTGTTTATAAGTATTGGAGAAACTTTCCTGAAGGATGAATCAAGTTGATTGAAATTCGGGCATTTATAGTTAGATTATGAGGAATAAACATATAAGTATATGGCTTTCCAAACGAATTCCACCTTTGTTACAAAAGTTGATACCTCTTCTTTTTATCTAGTGAATCAACTAACATGGAACACGAGTCTTTTAAGTGCAACCTGCCCTTATTTTCTGGTATATATATATATATGTTACAATATTAATTAGTAGCATATTCAGTTTTAATTTTCTTCAATGAACCAATGTTGGTGAATATATAGTGAGTGTTTGATTCTAATAAGTACAATACTACAATAAAGTAGAAGCCCTTTGATTATTAATCAATGCACGGTTAAACAAGAATTATTAATCCTAAAACCTGCGGTAACTTAACTTATCACCCACAGTGAAGCGTAAAGGTTGGTGTTATGGTTAAAGGCTGCAATCCATTGAATGGGAAAATATTTGTTTTTTTCCCAAGAAAGTGAGACACTGCACATCTGACCGCAAAGTGTTCCTCTTCTTTTTTTCATATCCTCTTTATTACACACACCTGCACTGCACACTGCATCCTTTGAGTATTCTTATTCATTCGTTTTTTTTTTACCATATCTTTCTACCAAAACTATTCGATTCTCATTCACGTGAGAGCTGATTCAACTTGTATTGTAGTAGTAACTAGGAAGACTCTAAAATTGAAAAAAAGATGATCTTTTTCGTGGTCCTGGATGATAAAATTACAAAAGTGAGGGGACATAAAAGAAAAAGAAAGGATACTCCCTAATTTATGGTATTGAGATGTGAAGTGGTGTATGCTGTAGATAGATGAATAATTATGTACTTATGAGCACATTACTGAACTGAATGAAGGAGGGAGGATGAGTTCTTATCTTACTTACGTAACATTTAATGGTGTCAATTCTGAATTTATTGCAACAACTCACACCCATTTGTTTATCATGTAAATCGACTCTACCCATCGACTACATCATGCCATTTTATGGGTCTCTTTTAATTCCGGAATAAAACTGCACTCACATTCCCAACCCTTTAGAGAAAAATAGTACTCCTATAAATTAGAAAAAAAACAATATATCATATATTGGAACTGGCAAAAGAATACAGCTCTACTATACATCAGGAAAGAAAGAATGAAAAAAAAACATTGAGTGAACTGTAATTTTTGGAAATTATCTATGTTAAACTTAAAATTAGAGACATAATAATACTAATAAATCAATGGTGGTCACGCTTTCCATTTTCAATTTTCATTCAGTATATTAGTACTTCAACCAACAAGCCCAGATGTGACCAGTCTAGCAATCAAAACAAATATTTCCGTGGGCCTACTACTGGGGCTGGCCCATTTTCCCTTGCTTTCTGATCCCGACGGTGACCTGCTGCCTGAAACACTCCGTACGCTGCGTTTAGGACAGCTGCGACGGTGTCGTTTTATGCATATATATACAAACACCAATTCAATAACACAAGCTTGATGGGAAATTGTTTTGGAATATCCGCTTTCTATTTAGAAAAAAAGGAAAGAAACTTTAATATTTTCCGTCTCTACATATATCTCTCACTTGATTTTCCTCAAAAAAGGAAAAAAAAATGCTACTACAACTACAACACAAAAAAAAAAAAGAAAAAAGACAACTCTTTAGTGTTTAAATCCCCCTTTTCAAAGCAGCGCCTTCCACCTCTGCCTTTGACATTATAAAAGGCTCTGGCTTTGAGGATCATTGACTCTTAAAGACACCTGCTTGATATGTTCTCTTCTCTTCTCTCTCTCAATGCTTCCTTTTTAAAAATCCTTTCTTTTCTGTTTTTGAAAACTTTTCCTATTTATTTGTGTACGTCTCTCCCTCTCTCTCTC
>JBBYHH010136884.1:0-14368 GCA_038382905.1 Daphne laureola
TGTCGTACCTGGTAGGTACTTGTGGTTACTTAAGCAGAAGCTGCTTATGTTGTAGTTTGGCTGGTAGCCAGGTTGTGGCGGATATTAGATATCTGCGTTTGTGAGTTGAGTGTAACTAACGGTGTTTTCTTTTCAGTTGTGTTTAGCAGCGGCAGCAGTGAGAGCAGGAGTCGTGTAGACTCAACCCTGTTGGATTACTTGGTATTCCATTACTTTAGTTCGGGCTCTGTAGTTGTAAAGTTGCATGCATGTATAAAAGCATATTAGTTGTTGTATAATTTTCCGCTGTGCTAGGTTGTAATAGTTTTATTACCGAGTTGACCTGCGTTAGGTCAGCTAATTAAGGTTAGGCGAGTCTCCAGTTCCCGCCACCCCTGTTCCCGACCGGAGACGCGGGGGTGGTGGTAACACATTATAACTTCTCTTAATCTTTAACACCCATTTATTACCAATGGCCTTTCAGCCAACAGGAAGATCTGACATTTCCCACACACCATTAATGTGGATTGAATGTAACTCATCATTCATTACACTTATCCATTGTTCTCTTTGTGCACCCTCAAGAGAATCTTTAATGTTACTTGGTTCATCAATCTCATATGCAACCAAGTAAGTCTCACCCTCTGATAGCCCCCATCTTTTGGGTTTCTTGGATTCTCATGTTGATCTTCTCAACACAGGTAGAGGTGATTGAGATTCAAGATCTTGCACTTTCTCAACTCCCTCTGGAACATGTCCACCCTCTTTTGGATCATGTTCATCAAGCTCCATCTTAATAGAGTCATTGTTAGGAGTCACAACTCTTTGTTGTTGAGGTACTCCCTCTGGAGTAGGTGCACCTTGTGCAACTGGTACCTTTGAGGTACCTATTTGATCCTCCTCAAAAATTATAGAAAATGAGGTTATATCATTACATTCACCAACTTTAGAAAACTTGTTTTCCAAAAAGTTGGCATTCCTAACATCAAACACCAAACCATTCTTGTGACTTATGTCTAAGAATACATACCTCTTTTATTATGCATTGTAACCCAGGAAATCACATTTCTTTTCTCGTGGACCTAACTTTCACAAAGGATGGTCCGGAACATGCACATAAGCTAAACACCCTTAATGGTGCATGTAGCTCAAATTTGGGGATCTCTTCTTCCATAACTCGTATGGAGAAGAATCTATGTTCTTGATAGGCACCCTATTGAGTATGTGCACTCCATATAGAAATGCATCACTCTAATAGGCGATGTCCAAGTTAGCCTTAGCCATCATGGACCTAACCATATCCATGAGAGTTCTATTCTTCTACTCAGACACTTCATTTTGTTGAAGGGTCCAAGGAAGAGTGAACTCTCTTTCAATACCTTTCATATCACATAATGATTTAAATGCTAATGAACTATACTCTCCACCTACGTTAGTCCTTAAGGACTTTATTTTCTTACCCAATTGGTTCTTAACCACATGGACTTACTTCTCAAAGTACGATAAGGCATTGGCCTTATTCTTGAGTAAGAACACATGAGTGAATCTAGTATATTCATTAGTGAATCTAATAAAGTATATAAAACCATTTCTAGATGTGACCCTCATTAGTCAACACAAGTCAAAATGCACTAAACTTAGTGCTTCTTCTCTTCTAGTGCCACGTCTAAAAGGCTTTCTTGTTGCCTTTCCTTCAAGGTAAGCTTCGCAACTTTGAAAGGTGATCTTGGATAAGGATCCAAGTAAACCACTTTTGGACAACTTATTCATCCTATCTTGGCCAATATGTCCAAGTTTTTCGCGCCAAGTCATTTCATTTGTGACATCAGTCACATGGAAACTAGATGAAGAGCTAGTGTAACAACTAGGTTTAAGCTCATTCAAACCATTATTAACTAAGCATTCAGAGATAACTTGGTTATCTTTTATAATAGTTAAACTATTATTAGAAACAGAGAATCTATAATTGTACTTCAATAGACTACTTGTAGAAATTAAATTTCTACAAATATTAGGTACATGTAATGTGTCCACCAAATAGATAAAATATACATTACACACTGGGACTTTACAAGTCCCCATTCTTACTACTTCTTTTGCATTCGAATTTCCCACTGAGACATAATTTACACCTCTCGTGAGTTTCATGTAAGCCACGAACCAAGACTTGTCTCGACCTATGTGGTATGTTGCTCCTGAATCAACAATCCATAAAGAATTACTTTCAGTTAGCATAGTACATGACACAACTGTTGATTTTAGATCCACCATTAACATGTATTACATGGTATTCCATCTCAATCATGTACAATTCAAACATATTGAATCTATATATAATTCGGATTTTACATAAAATCATAGCATGATGTTTTATTCAAATAGTGTCTCTTTCAACATCCATTCATCAAGAAGAGTAGAATATGATCCTATCATGATACTAATGAATAGAAGTGTACCTTACTAATGGAATTATAGAAAAAGGATGTTTATCCTTGCTCCAAAATGTAAGCTGCACTTGAACACTGAAGAACACCAAGAAAACCTTTGAACGTTCTTCAAGTTGTGCCCGGTTGATGTTGGTGATGGAAGGGGGTAGATTTGATATGATAACCAGGGGTTATATGTGTTGAATAAACACACTTTAATCCACCCAAAATAATCCTATAATGATGGTTAATAATTCGGCCAAGAGGGAGAGAATAATGATAAAGAAGAAGAAGAAAAACTACCAAGTGTTTCAAGTGATGTGTGTGGCCGGCCCCCTCCTCTATATTTATAGATGAGGAGGGGTGGTTAGGGTGGTTTTAACCTCCCTTGGGGCTGGAAGGTTTCACCCCTTTGCCCCTTGGGAGGTTACCAAACCCCCTCACCCCTTTCAAGGGCAACTACATGGTAACCACCCTGATAACCTCCTTTTAGGTGAATGGGTGCCTTCCAAAATGGCACCACTTAACCTTATCAAGCCTCTCAAGGCTGGCATCTCCTTGGTAACTACCAAATAGAGTGCCCCATCTGGTAGGGTGCATACATCATGCACCTACAATGCCCCTTTTACCAAAATACCATTTATTTTGTCTAAAAGGTGCAGATGGAAGTTACCACTTGTAAATCATGGTAAAACATCACATAGATGTTATAAATGATTAAATCACACATATTTGAGCTCCCATGAGCTCCTTTTAGTTCACCTAGAGCTGAAAGTCACTTCTTCATCAAGACTAGCTCACTTGAGCTGAAGTTAGCTACTTCTACCTAACTTGAGCTGGGGTTAGTTCCTTGTGAACTAACTTGAGCTAGTACTAGCTAATTTTAGCTAGTGTTAGCTAATGTTAGCTACTTCTAGCTAACATGAGCTGGGGTAAGATGCTTCTAGCTAACTTAAGCTGAAGTTAACTACTTCTAGCTAACTTGAGCTGGAGTGGAGCTGAGTATAGCTACTTCTAGCTATAGTAAGCTGACAATGAGTTGGATTTTGCTAATTTTAGATTATATGAGCTAATTCCAAGATACTCTCAACTCTTCTGAGATGGAGTGAGGTGGCACGAGCTGACTTGACCTAAGTCTAGCTACTTATAGCTAGAGTTGAGCTCAAAGGAGCTACTTCTAGCTACCATTGAGCTATCATGCGCTGAGTTTATCTACTTCTAGCTAAACTAAGCTGAGATGAGATGAGGGAAACTACTTCAAGTTTCCCTAAAGCTATTGTGAACTAAGCCCATCTACTTCTAGCTGGGATAAGCCTAGGTGAGCAACATATAGCTTCCTATGGCCTCAAACTTAGCTCCATGAGCTCAAGTACTATCTCAAAAAGCTCTTGGTGTGACTAGAATTTCAACAACAACATGTACGTTAGAAATAGTAGATATATGTACCTAGGAAGGGCTCTTTCAATCTTTTTCAAAATATCCCTTCTTTCCACAATTGAAGCACTTGAGCTTGGAAACATCTCTCTTTTTCTTGAACTTTTTCAAGATGGGTCCATTTCTTCCTCCTTTGCCTTTGCCAGTGCTACCTTTGAACCACTTCCCCTTCTTTTCCCCTCCTTTCTTGTTGAGGAAGTTGTTGAAACATATGTGTTAGAGACCAACCTAGGACGTAGGTAATTTTTCTGAATATTTTATTTGAGGGTCGGATTCTGGTAGTACCGGGACTCTGTTTTAAACATGCAGGGCAAGTTTTCTATTAAGTATCATTCCCGGGACTTCATTTGAGACTCATTTTCATGGGATTTCATATTTTGGATTTGGTATGTGAATTTCAAGCCATTCTGCCAAATTTTAGTTCCAGGGGTAAAACGGTCATTTTGGAAAATTTGAGAAAAATGGACATTTAAATAGGAAGATGAAGTGGCGCATAAAAAGGAAGTGAAAAGGTGATATTTTCTTTAAGGTATGGAATTATATATCATTCCATAATATTACATTATAATAAGAGTTAGTGGAGGACACTTATCACTGAATTTTGGTAAATGTATTATTATATGTTAAGTAAATAATTGTGGTGGAAATATTATGAAGGATTAAAAAGGGTGATATTATGTTATGATATGGTGAATTAAAATAGGAAAGAAAATTGAGGTAGAAAGAAAATAAGTGAATTAGAAAGGATAAGGGAGAAAAAGAAAAACATTTGGTAAAAAAAGTTCTTCTCTTTCTTTCCTCCCTCATCGCCGATTTTGGCATCCCTTTCTACAAGGTGTTCTTACTCATTTCTTCATCAATCTTCACCATTTCATCAATATTTCTTCAAGGATTAATAAGGTGAGATGGTTTTCATGAATATTTCAAGGATTCATCAAGTTTGGATGGTGTATTTGAGCTCATCTCTTGTTCCCTCTCTAGACTGATTTTAAGGGGAGATTTTGGAAAAATCTCTACACCAATTTCGTCAAGATTTTCTTAAGGTAATATTGAATTTAAGGTTATTATGAAGTGGTGTTAAGATTTCCTACTTGGTTCATCATGTTTGGTTGATTTTGTAAGCTAGGGTTTTTGTGTTCATGATCAGAGTATGGAATGAGTTGAAAGGATGTTTCTAAAGTGTTGTTGGGATGATTATGAACACCTTTTATGCTTGGATTTAACCTTGAATCATCACTATTGATCAACTTAGGTCTTGGCCTAATTTAAGGGGTGGAAGAAATGTGTTGGTGTTCTTTGATAAAGTATGGATTTGTGTTGGATTAAGGATGATTTGAACTCCTAAAATGGTGGTTAAAGTTTGAAGAAAATCTCTTTGTTAATGATCATCATTTGGTCAAATTTATGGAGTATGATTCAAGATTGGTGATTTTTGTTAATTGTTGGATATAAGTTGATATTAGGAATCAAATGGAGTTCCTAAATTGTTATATGGATAGTTGGTTATTTTTTTCATGGTTGGTATTCATTTGCCATGTCTTGGCCGAATTGGTGATTGATAGATGAAAGTTGGTATTCTTTGATGAATTGTGGATTAGAGTTAGAATGGAATTGAATTTGAATTCCTAAATTTTTGTATGGAATTTTTGGTAAAATTCAAGGTTGGCTTGAATTTTACTTGGTTGGCCAAAATAGAGTATGATGTTCGAATTTGGTGTTGATTGATGATGAATGATAAATTAGGGTGGAATTGAGCTTCTTAGATGATAAAGGAATGCTCGGTAACATTTTGTGTGGTCGGTCTAATTCTTCATGAGTTGGCCAAAATTGATAAGCCTCTTTGTATGTTGGATTTTGGGTAATCGATTGAGGACTCAAGTTCTTTTGTTGTATGATTGTTTAGTGTCATTTTTGGTGGCTGAGGATCATGGGAATTTAATTGGAATTCTTCCAGATTTTCATTAGTGTGCAAGGCTACCTTGGGTTACCACATGAAGCTTGTATATGTTAGGTAAGGGTTCAACTCTCTTAATTATGCATTATTGGGATGATTTTTATGCATATTGAGTTAGTTGAAGCTAGTCTCGGGCTGAGGGTGGGGCCTGGTGATCTCCGAGGCTAGTTACATGGTAGGGTTAATGATATATAGGTTTCAAGCATGGGACTTTCAACTCCCAGATTGTAAAGTTTTGTGATCACTGGGTGATCAATTCTGTGCTTCTGAGGTTCTGTGATCACTTTTGATCAAATCGTTGAACCTGAGTGTGAATTGATTAATTTATGATCAATTAAGTGATAATGATGGTTTTGGGGAACCTAGGCCCCTTTCTAGTACCATGCGATTCTGTTTTGAGTGGGAACCCTGCATGGTTAAGCATCGACCACTAGGGGCCATCGTAATTATATCCGTATGTGTTTCCGCCAACGGGATGAAGAAGTTATGTGCATTTTTTATTTCATGCATATCATGATTTGTATGATATATAGGTTGTATGAACTGTTTAGTATATTGCATATTATGCATGCTAAGCTCTTTATACAGGTCTGCTCTTTAAACCATTGCCCTTACCTAAGCCCTTACTGAGTTCCTCTCGAGGACTCACCCCCCTTATGATTATCATGTTTAGCAGCTTCTGTTACATGACCTACGGAGTAGCTCCGCCTGGTTGTTATATGATTTTGTACAAGAGGTACATATAGCTCCTAGATGTTTTTTCTATTTTTGTGATGGGGGTGATCTCGATTGAGTCGTTTATGTGTTATTGATTATCTGGATGTTTCTGGATGAGCACTAGTGACATGACTAACGGTTAACTCCTTTATTTGTGTTAGCAGCAGCAGTAGCGACCTAGAGGTGGTCGTATGTTAGGCTCTGTAGGTGTATATGCATATGCACATGTAGTATGGATCATATTATTCAACTTATATGATTGATCAGTTGCTTGCATGATTTAAAGATTATGGTTATTGTATTTAAGAATTGGCTAATGTCCATATTTCCTTGATGCTTCGTGAATGGTATGGATAAGTATAGGCATACTAGTGATGTTGCTTTAGTTGTTTTCTGATTTCTGGATATATCATGTTACTCGGGGAGTAGTTGCCCAGTTTAGTGGAGGCAAGGCTCTTTTCTGGTGTATATGTTGTTGACCGGAGCTTAACTTTGTGCGTTGTGAATGTAAGATTTTTGTACGTATGTGGTTGTTTCAAAGTGCAATCCTCCTCCTTTGTACCTTGTGAATGTGCCCTATTTCAGGATACTTGGGAGTCCAGGTACACTGGGCCGGGTTATGGGATCCGCTGTACCAAAGTGGCCTCCATCCGATGTCATCCGCCTCTACGCCCCGCTCCATTGCTTCCGCCAGTCGAGGGGCTAACAACTTGGTATCAGAGCATGGTTTTTAGAATCAGGTATCAGAACATACTTTGGTTCCTTCTTGAACTTCAGAGAGGTGTATTTGGACTTCAAATGGGTGTGTTTAGATGGGTAGCCCCTGTTTCATTGATAGGTTCCAGGATAGTTCATGAGGAGCCTGATCAACTTCTTTTGTTAACTACCTGGGAACGGGAAGTGGGACTGAGGCAGTTAGTCTAAACATACTCAGTCTGGTTAAGTTTCAAGATTTCCTTCGGTGATTTTGGATTGCATAGATTTGATCATCAAGACATGGACATCTGAATCTGACATCATGCAAGCAAGGATAACGTCAAAAAAGGTTTCCTATCCTGATTGTGATCCATCTGTCTGATTTGTTTTTGTTTGCGGATATGATGTGATTCTGCTCTTCTATTAGGGTTATCTGCATTCATGCATTGCATTACACTACAGAGCCTTTAGGAATACCGTTGCATGCTTTTGTTAGGTAGTGAACCATTTCTGTAGTGCTCTTTCTTCTGCTATGAAGTTTCAGGTTATGGGAACCACTCACCAACAGCGAGATCTGACATCAAAGGGTAGGGGTAGAGACGCCACTCCATCTAAAAATTATGTGAAGGGTATAATTGAACCTGAGGCAACAATTATGACAACCACAACAATAAGAGGGTATGTGATTAAATGATCAGGATGGTCCTGAATAATCTGTGGCCTGAGGGAGATCTGTGCAACCTTTCAATGCAAGTGAATCAGCCAGTTCAGGGGAACCCGATTGATCAGTCGCATGATGAGACTATCAAGCTGGTGCATTCTGATACTCGCACTACTGCACGTACTAGCTCAGAGGATTACAAGACTGATCCAACAAGGGATCAAGAGGAGGAAGAAGATTATGAGGGAGAGACACCCTCATGCTCGAAGGGTACGGTCAGAGGTTATATCTGACTATTCCGTGCATGATTGATACCAGTATGATGAAGATCGATGACATGATTGTCACCACCGAGGCAGGGAGAGTTATGATTTTGAGGATTTCTGGGAGCCCTAGAGGCCCCGAGTGGAGCGTGCCATAGGTCCAGATGGACTTGCTATGATGGAGCACTTTCAGTGCCTCGGTCCTCTAAAGTTCTCCGGTAAGGGAAGGCCGTAGACGGTCAAGTCTTGGTTCATGGACATGGACTGTCTATTAGGGAGGCTAGGATTCCCTTCTCAGGAGATGGTTTCTTTAGCCACCTTCAACCTTCGAGATCGGGCATGCCACTAGTGGAACGGAGAGGTTAGCTCCAGCAGAGAAAGATTTGTTCAGCGGGATCGGTGAGATCCTGGTATGAGATCATAGGAGTTCTCCCACATCTTCCATCAGTGGTGGGTTAGTTATCCTGACAGAGATTATCATCAGGTTAAGTTCAACAATCTGACCCAGCGGAGTATGTCGGTCATAGATTACGGGTATGAGTGAGACAAGATGTAGAGAGGACTTGTGCATCAAGCTTCTGCTATCAAGAACCAGGTGTCAATGGTCCTTGGGCACTGCATTGGGAATGCCACCCAAGATCTCTGTTATGCACCATTCGGTACCATCGTATAATGTTACCGAGATGTGCTGGGATATCGAGAATAAGATATGTCTGTCGTATCCAACACATTCTGCAATAACTCGGTACCAAGGGCCCGAGGTAAGGAAATTCATACGAGGAACAAGTACACAGGGACACTTGGTAACTTGGATATGTCCATCAGATACATCGGGAAGGATAAAATGACCCGATGAAGAGTGTTGATATTTTATATCAACTTTAAGATATCAGAATAAGTATGAGACTACGACAAAGATCAGTACGACTTTCAAAATTAGTTTGGTTGATGTTAGTGAGTACCAGTTAGTGTTAGGGCTTGGTACTCTCTGTGATTGCCGCGTTGGAATATCAGCAACTGACTCAGCATACAATGAGATTGATATGAACCTCTAATGGTGATGAGAGGAGTATATACACCAGGGATCAAAGAGGAAGAATATGGTGGATAGAAGTGGCTCAAACCCTAGTTGATGAGCATCATGGGGTTTGTTTTTTAAGCCATGATTGAAGGGATGGACCTAGAACCTCCTCAAACGTATGTTGAGGCAATATAGGTTTCATTCCTAGATCAAATGGATTGAACCTAGGGGCTGGATAGTGGAAGATAGATGGAGTTGAACAAGAGAGAGCAAAAGCTTCTTCAATCTTGTTTGACAAATGAGCTCTACCTTGAAGTGTTTGTGCGGACAAAAATTAGTAACCCTAGGATGCTACCAATGCAGGCCTAACATCCAAAGACTAAGTTACCCCTAGGTTAGAAAATAACATAAGCAATTCAACCCCCATTAGATGCAAACCCTAGTTAACTAGGCTAATTAAGAGTGTTTAGCTAGCTAACTATTACTAGAAATTTCTTAATAAGAAATTAAATTTGAAATGAAGTAAAATTGTTGTAGGATACTTTCTTGAAGAGGAATGAGCTGTTTGGATGAGTCTTGATCACTCCTTAATAGGATTTGGCTTCATTGTGCTTGGGGGGACCACTGTTGAAAGTGAGACTTTGCTGATCTTCAATTAAGTGCACAAGCTTTGTTTGGTGTCCAAATCCCTTGAAACAAATTGAATTAGCTCCCTTTCTTCAATATATATCCAATGAATACAACTTAGGCCATGTTTGGAGCACTTTGGATTTTGACATCCAAAGAGCCCTTAAAATGGCTAAGTGTAGAGCAGATGTTGTTGAAGCTGAGTTTGGCCGAATCTTCAAGCCATGCGATGGTTCCTTCCTTGATGCATCCTTTGAAATATTCATCCAATTGCATTCCTAGGATGTCTAGGTTGAGTCCTAAGATTTCATGCTCTTCTTTTTTCTCTTGCTTGGTGGCCAAAGTAGACATGAAAAGGCTAAGGCATTCTTGAGTTTTCTTTGCCCTAGACCTTGTCATAGGTCCTCCCAAGCCTTTTAAGGGATGCATTCATCCTTGAGACACTTCATTGATTCCATTGGAGGAAGTTAGCACCATTGTTCCATGGGTACTAGCATTAGGTGCCAAGGGTGGTGGCGTCGGGTGAGAAAGGTGCTTAGGACCCAAGGCATGATGTGCACTACTGCCACATCCCTTGCTCTCCTTTGTTTTTCCATCTCTATCTTCATGCATTGATCTTGCTACATTTGTATAATCCCCTCCTTCTTTGAAAGAATCTGACCTCAGATTCTCTTCTTGAAGTTCACCTATATAAGGAGAGAGATCACAAATATTGAAAGTAGCATGCACATTATATTTTTCACTAGGAAAGTCAAGCATATAGACATTATCATTAAGTTTCCTAGAAATTCGTAAAGGACCATCTCCTCTAGATGAAAGCTTGTTCTTTCTATTTTTTGGGAATCTTTCCTTCCTAAGATGCAACCAAACCCAATCACCTTCATTTAAAGAAACCACTCTTCTACCATGATTCACTTTCCTAGCATATCACTCATTCATTTTCACAAGTTATTTATACTCTTTAGCATGAAACTCTCTCATCCTCTCGGCCTTGTCTCTCCCATCCATATTAATCATATCATCATAAGGCAATGCAACCAAACCAAGAGGTGTAAAAGGACTAAATCCATATACAACTTCAGAAGAACTAAGTGAAGTAGTAGTGTGATAACTCCTATTATATGCAAACTCAACATGTGGAAGCATCTTTTCCCATTCTTTCAAATTCTTCTTTAACAATGTTCTCAACATAGTAGTGAGTATTCTATTAGTGACCTTGATTTGATCATCCTTTTGTGGATGACTAGATATGGAATATAGCAATTTAATACCTAGTATAGACTAAAAAGTCCTCCAAAAGGGAGACAAGAACTTGGAGTCCCTATCACTAACAATGGTTTGAGGCAATCTATGACACTTCAGTACTTCATTAAAGAAAAACTTAACTATATGTTGTGCATCATCCGTTTTATGACATGGAATAAAGTGTGCCATTTTTTAGAACCTATCCACAACTACAAATATGCAATCATGTCCATGTGGTGTCCTAGGCAAACCACTCATGAAATCCATGTTAATGTCAATCCATGGAAGAGTAGGAGAATGTAAAGGAGTATTCAACCCCGGAGCTAGCAACTTAGACTTAGCCTTTTTGCATGTTGTGCAAGATGCACAAAGCTTCATAACCTCCTTCTTTAGCCCCGACCAATAGAAGTTGTTCTTCACCTCCTCACAAGTCTTTTGCACTCCAAAGTGGCCTATCAACCCGCCACCATGAGCTTCTTGGATGATCACACTTCTCATTGAACATCTTGCCACTCATAGCGTTTTAGAACAAGTAGCCATTAAATATGCAATAGGAATCAAGCACGTGGGACAAGAATTCACCATATATTGCACCAAAATCCACATCATTTGCATACATGTCTCTAATGCACTCAAAACCTACTAACTTAGTATTCAATCTACTGAACAATGCATATCTCCTACTCAATACATCGACTACTATGTTATATTTTCCCTTATATTTAATGAGATAAGGAAATTTCTCAATGTATTCAACCCATTTAACATGTCTTTTGTTCAAATTCTTGTGTCCCTTTAAGTACTTTAGGGATTGATGCTCCGTGTACACAATGAATTATTTAGGTAGAAGATAGTGAGACCACACCTATAATGACCTGACAAGAGCATAAAGCTCTTTGTCATAAGTAGAGTAGTTAATTGTGACACCATTTAGCTTCTCACTAAAGAAGGTAATGGGTCGGTTCTCTTGATGCAAAACAACCCATATACATATGCCACAAGCATCACACTGAATCTCAAACAACTTATCAAAGTTAGGCAAGGCAAGTAAGGGAGCATTCATCAACCGAGAATTCAATTCTTGGAAAGCTTTCTCTTGGGTTTTACCCGACATAAAAGGCACATTCTTCTTAGACAACTCATGCAAAGGTGAATAATGGTAGAGAAATCTTTCACAAACCTCCTATATAAACTAGCTAGGCCATGAAAGGATCTAACCTCGGTCAAGAACTTAGGAGAAAGCCACTCCTTAATGGCCTTAACCTTGGTCTCATCAACTCTCCAACCATCTCGGCCTACAACATAACCTAGGAAGTTTACTTCATTTGTGCAAAACACAAATTTCTCAAGCTTAGCATATAACTTCTCAAACCTAACTGTGCCTAAGACATTTCTTAAGTGCTCAACATGCTCATTATGTGATTTGGAATAGACAAGAATATCATCAAAGTAGACTACCAAAAACTTTCCTATGAACTCTCTCAAGATATTGTTATGAACCCATCATTCGAGCTGCTTGGTAAAGTAGAGGAAAAACTCCAGTGAACAACATTTCATAACCCCATGATCTTTTGTAAACCACTTGAAAGGTTTTATAAACAAAATGCTTATTTTAAAGAAAAGGTTTTAAAACAGCAGTTTTAGAAAAGAATTAAGACAATCCATATAAAAATAGAGGTTCAGAGTGCGTTTACTTCTAAAGTAAGAAGGAAAGAAAGAAAAGAAGATAATACAATTTAATAGTGTCGCGATTTCCTCAAGTTTTCTTCTATTGCAGTTCCGCATCTCTAAGCGTCCATCGTGACCTCCTCTCCAGTTCTTGATCATAGCCTGGTTTCTTGCAAGTTTTATATGATAGATATGAGAATAGATATTGATAAGCCAATACAATAACTTAATTAACTTGCAAAGAAAGTAAGCGAGAATTGAAAGAGAGAAAAGGTCGAGAGACTTACAGGGGGTGGCACCCCCGCCAAGAAGATGAGGCGATCTTGACTTGGCAAGTTAGGCTAGATTTTGTTCTTAGTTCCACCTTTTGAGATTCTTTATGTTGTAATTCAAACTCCTGGTGTAGTTTCAGTTCAGTACTTAGTCTTCCAGTATCAAATCTTCTGAGCTCCTAGTTGTTAGTCTCCTACCAATGTTATTGCCATCTAAAAAAAACATAGCAAAGGTTCAGTTATTATATCATACCCGAAACTTTACATGTACATTCTCTACTAAGCATGCTCCCCTATATTGAATACATACACCATAAAATGGTATGGCATAACCAAGAAGAATGGTGCATGTACCCTCTTTAAGTATCTCCTAACTAGTAAGTATTCTTCTTGTAGTTATCCGTCTGAGCTTCCCAATCATTCCTAGTATTTACTCTTCAAAATTCTTAGTCATTAGATTCCCGATAGATTCATTTCCACCTTTCTAGAACACACTTAAACTAGATTCATCAATAGTCGATAGGTTTATCCTAAGACTGTGTTTCTAGGTGATTTATACTCATGTCTCTTTTAGTTGTTAACACATAGAAAAAGGTAAGGCGTGTTAAGAGTTGGTACAAGAAGAGTACAACAACACAGCCTATCATGATTCCTAAGAAAGAAAGTAGGAACATCTGGAAATAAAATAAGAAATAGATGTATGAGCAGGTTGGGCAAGTCTCCTACAATAAATATCTATTACTTGCTCTATCCATAAACATGATTTTTATGAATAAGGAAAACATGGCAGTATATCAAACCATCATGTAACATGCTAATATAGTTTTCATGGTTGACAGAAAAGTGTTAGGGACTTGCAAGGAAAGACCACAAGCAAAAACAAGTAGAGATGTGGCTGAGGTGTTCATAACCTTAATCGGCCAGAAAAAGGGTCTCAGACCCAACAGAGAAATACAAAAAGTCATACACATTTCTTTTATGCTAAATCTAGTCTAAGTAATAATGTGTTGAGGTTAGAATAGCTCTCCTAGTACTAATGCCTAGCTTTACTTTTCTTACCATTTAACAATTCGAGTAGAGGACAGGGCCGAGAGTAGTAGATCTCTAATTCTTGCTATGAGGGATCCATCTTCTCTCTTTAATCACATGTGACTCATGCAAAGAGGATAAAAGGTGATTAGGTAAATGTTGTATGTTTTCTATTTAAGTCAAATAATATAAGATAATTCACTAGCATTAACATGATTTGGTAAAGGAAGTAAGGTTAAGGGATTAAAATGACACTTTGGAAAGCTTTCAGGTTGAATTGGATGAATGGCGGAAAGTTTGGCCTTACGGCCGAAACTTTTGTGCTTTTTGTTAAATTTGTAGTTTTGGTGAAAAAGTGTTATTTTATGAAGTTATT
>JBBYHH010136995.1:0-14368 GCA_038382905.1 Daphne laureola
TCTACCTAAGCTCTTACTGGGTTCTTTCGGGAACTCACCCCTTACTTTAAACATTTCAGGAGCATCTGGTTCAGGGCATGCGGCGTAGGACCGTACGGCTATTAGTGTTGTGTACGAAAGGGACACTAGCTCCTTCTGTATGTTGTGTTTAAAGTTAAGGGTAGAAAGGATATCTGGGAAAGCAATAGAAAACTCTGTATGGGTTATTGGTACAGCGTTTCTATATGGATTATGGTTTCTGGATCTGGTTATCTGTTCTATGTTTGTCTATTATGGTACATTAAGCTTCTGACTAATGGATTGTCATTTTGTATCGTAGCTAGCAGTGCAGCATCTGTCAGACCAGGCTTTGTCAGATACTGTTAACCCGACACCTGGCTTAGTGTATGTTATTTCTGTTAACCTGTAGCAGCTCTATAGCGTAGATTGCATTGATCATATAGGCATGTAAGAACGGTTGAAGGATCTGTTGTATGGATGTTTCCTTTGATTCTGTATATATATATGGATTATTTGGTATCTGTATGTATGTTTACTTTATCGGGAAGTGCCTGCCCGAGGCGCTCTTCTTTCAGACCATTTGGTCTGAGCTGTGCTCAGCTATTCCGTATTGTTGGATGTTTCTGTTCTGCAGGTTGAAGGAATGAAAAGAATGAAAAAGGTGCGTATTGTTTTCCGCATTCTGTTTATAGGGACCGTTAACGTGGGTATCCGACATCTATGAGCTGCGCTTTTATGGGAGACTGTTGCACCACCGCTCTCCGACCCCGCGACCGCTTCCCGCCGGGCCATGTATCAGGTGGTGGTGTGACACATATGGTTGTGAACAAATATGGTTTAAAGATTGATCAATATGTACTTATAGATAGCTAGGTAGTCATGAATAGTGTGTCCATGTCTCCATGCTTTTCATTAAAAATGTTGCACAGTACATCCACCACATCAGTTGATACCCAATTTCATATGTTCAGAGAACAGAGTTCTTCGATCCGTAGATTAATGTCTTTGTATGTTACAAAGATCTTGTTGTAGTAGTAAAAAATTCTTAGTCTGACTGATTTATATTTTCAACTACCTACACTAGCTAGGGTTTTGATGTTTACTTGTTTGGACCATTGTAGCTGAGGATGTAGTCTGCAGCCAAAAAATTGTATGGTTTTATTTCCCGACTATCATAATCGAGTATTGCTGTTACCTGCACGAATTCATTGCGTAGGAGATCTCTTATCTTTCTCCTTAGATTTCCTAAATCTTTATATCTGAAACTTATGTGACGAGCATCATGAGAAGCCAATAAACATTACTTATAAAACTATCATTATTATCGACAAACAACATGATATCAACATTGTACACATCCAGATCAGCATGTCATGGATAGTCAACATGACATATTTAGAAGAGAAGATCAATATTTAGAAGAGAAGATCAATCTCGTTATACTTATAACACTTTATTCAAAGATTTCTGATAATAAAAACAACATTATCCTTATAATGTTCAATCAGCATGACATATTTAGAAGAAAATATCAATATGGATTTCTAAGCTACGTTACCTTTTTGTTTGTGCAATTATTTTTATATTCTTTTTTTTTTCATTTGTGAGACATACATAGAGAGAGAGATAGAGAAAGACAGAGACATAGACAGAGAGACAGAGAGGGATACTAAGTATAACTAGATTTCAAAGATTTTCCACCTTGTTTGTGTTATGTCTTGCCTGGAGGAAGGGGATGCCATTGATGTTTCCGGTTATTCAAACTGCTGCGCGAAGAATAGGGTTTGAGAAAAAGATGAAGATACGGAGAGAGTGAGAAAGATATGATGAAGTTGCTCTGAAATGAAATATAAATCACCTAGTAGCCCAATAACCCAGCCTAAACTCATTCTATTGTACATTTACTTAATTACCTCTGCCCATAGCTCCTCATTTAAATTTATAAATGAGGGTATTAAGGTCTTTTCCTTACTAGGTGATTTAATCACCTAGGTGATAAATAACATTTGTCTTTTTTTATGAGTGGTGTTTTCGTAATTTCCTTGGTGTGATTAAAAGTAAATGTAAAATGTTTTCAGGCTTGTAGTTGTATGTCGATCTGTAAATAAATGGATGTTGATCTGTCACTTGGATGATCAGCATTCTTCAAAGTATGATCAGCATCGGCAGGTAGGTGATCAACATCCTTCTCCCTTCCCTCGTTGGTCTTCTGCAGATTATTATCATCATCCTTCACGTTAAGATCAACAGTAGATCAACATTTTTGAAAGAAATATTATCACCGTCTACCTGGATATTAGCATCATTCTTCCTTTCATTTTTTACTTCTTCATCAGCATTCGTCTCTTCAGTATGAGCCTTATGCATGCTGATCTAACTCTTGTCTATGCTGAACTAAGTTTGATGTATGCTGATCGAACTCTGATGTATGCTGATCTAAGTCTTCTATATGCGGATCTAAACCTTGTGTATGCTGATCTATCTCTTTTACATGTTGATATATCTCTTATGTATGCTGATCTAAGTCTTCTGTAACATGATCTAACTTTTATGTATGTTGATCGTACTCTGATGCATGTTGATCTAACTTTTGTGAATGCTAATCTATCTCTTTTACATGCTGATCTAAGTTTTATGAATACTGATCTATCTCTTTTTCATGTTGATCGAACTCTCATGCATGCTGATCTAAGTCCTGTGTATGCTGATCTAAGTTTTATGTATGCTGATCGGGCTCTGATGCATGTTGATCGGACTCTGATGCATGCTGATCTAAGTCTATTGTATGTTGATCGAACTCTAATGCATGTTGATCTAAGTCTTATGTATGCTGATCTAAGACTTGTGTATGTTGATCTATCTATTTTACATGCTGATCTATGATCTAAGTCTTGTGTATGCTGATCGAACTTTGCTGCATGTTGATGGAACTCTTATGCATGCTGATTTAAGTCTAATGTATGCTGATCGAACTCTGAATCTCTGATGCATGCTGATCGAAATCTAATTCTTCCGTTTTTATGCTGATCGTCACGTGTTTGTATGCTGATCGTGTATAGTCGGTCATGGTCCATAGTTTTTTATGTCGCTCGTGTTGTGTATCATGTATGTCAATCGTTTCTTTTATGTATGTCAATCTGTTCCTCTATGTATGTAGACTTGTTCATTTATGTTGTGAATATTGATCGCTTCGTTTAAGTATGTCGATCATTTTTTTTATATATGTCGATATGTTATTTTAAGTATGTCGATTTATTCGTTTAAGGATGTTAGACAATGTACTATTTATTTTTAATGAAAAACTTCTAATCACTCTCCGTCAACCCCAATAATCAATATATACTATAACTTAAAAGTAGTCGCAGATCAAACTCCTCCTCATCATTATGAAACTGTCTCCTTATTGTTATGATAGTGCCCCGAGTAAAGATTTTTCCTCTCATGAACAACAAATTGATCAAAGTGACAACTGATGACGACCCGGCCACCAAAAACAAAAACCTCACCGCTCATCTAAACGAATTCCTCCGACCACTCATTACTCACTGTCCCCGACGTCCATAATATGTGTAGAAGAAGAAATAGCCAAAATTTTGGAAATTACGGAGGATCAAAAGAACGAGCAGATTAAAAATAAAAAATACCACTCCATTGTTTATTTGCTTTGTACTACTGAACTAGTAATAATTATTGTGAATGACAGGCAGGCGGTGGTCTGCTCCCCTGCGGGCACGCCTATTGACTACGATGGTGGTGCTGCGGTTGCCTGCCCTTTCTACCTTCCGCAACCGACGGTTCATGCGAATCACACACCTGGGTCTTGAACTTGCATCCCAGCCGTCCTCTCCATCCGCCACGTGTCACCCCACCACCATGATTCTCGATCTTCTCAATCACTTTCTTCATCGTCGAACACTCCCGCTCCAGCTGATGAACCCGCGTCCTCATGCTGTCCATGTCCAGCCGCAGCACCTGATTCTCCCTCACCGTCACCATCCATCCCCCTGACGCCGCCGCCTCCTCCCCCTCCTCCTCTGCTCTCGTCGCCGACAACCTCTCTTGATCTGTCGCCACCAGCGTGCCGGCGATTGCGTGACGGAGCTGCAACTGCTCGAAGAACAACACCTGCACGACGGCGCGTAATGGCAACCGCTCGTTCTGAGCGGCGTGCGTGCACGCTTCGAGCGTCAGTTTTTGACAATCCAGCACACCGGAGATTTTCTCGCGCTCCGTTTCCGAAATCCATGGATGTGCCTGTAATGTAAGATATTATTCGTATACAGTTGAGCCGATTAATTACCGAATTCCTTCCTATCAGTACTGATCCGAATGACGAGATCCTACCTTGAGGTAAACGTCGACGGCTCTGTAGAGACCGTCATCGTACAGTCTTGCTTGATCTGGCAGAGAAACGACGAGATTGTAGAATTTATCAGGCTTAAGATTCCCGTCGGAGGCGATCTCCGATAAATAGCCGTCTATGAGTTTCCCGACGAGCATCAACGCCGGAGATCTGCTCGATGATTCCAGAGTCTCAGCATCTTCGATTAATCTAATTTCGTTACTGTCTTCTAATCCGTCCAGAAAATGGCTGAGAATCCTCCCGACGCAATCGACATCGTAGAGCGTTTCGTTGAGATAGGAATAGCTTGGAATGAGAAGATCGTCTAATGTGGCTTGTTTCAGTTGTGTTCCGATCTTCTTCTCCAGAGCAGCTTTGCAGAATTCGGAAGTGTTTACTATATTCGCCGTTCTGAGCAAGCCGAAGAGAAACCGTGTGGAGGTCGGCGATCTGGAGCTCTTCCCCAATGGAAGATTGGCGATTATGCTCTCCAAGAGTTCTCGTTGCTCTGTCTGTGAAGCGGCGGAGGAAGAAGGCGGTTTCCGATTGGATCGAGAAGTCCCGGGGAAGTACTTCTTTGCATACTGCATAAGGCACTTCTCTATGATCTCTGAGCTCAGATCTCGAGCTCTCATGGCGAGAATCAATCGTTTGAATGTCGCCAAACTCAGAAGCGCCAGATCTTCGAACCATGAATCCGCGGTTCTCTCTGACCTCGGCGGTTGTTTCCGGCGCATGTTTTTATCGATTCCGTTCCACAGGACTTCGTTCGAGACTCCTCTTGCCAAGTGATCGGCGTCGTTCACCGGCCAGCCGAATAGTGCCGGGTCGGCGGCGGAGGCTCTTGAAGCTATGGAATCGATGCATCTCTGAACAATGCCCAAATCTTCTGCAAGCGGCGACACCGATTCGCACGATTTAAGCGCCTTTGCAGAATCCTTGAGACTTTTGAGGACGGAGTGGGAGATGTAGCGCTCGGTCTTGGAGATGAGATTGTCCTCGGAGTACTCCTCCGTCATCTCAAGGAACTCGGCGGCGCAGCGGAGGGGCGCGACGGTGGAGGCCGAGAGGTCCATTTTGACGCCGTAACAGAACTTGGCAGCCATTTCAAAGGTCTCCGATCCGCCCGGGAAGTCCGGGAGAGGTATTTGGCAGTTTTCTTCTTCCATTTCCTCCTCTTCTTCTTCTTCCTCGATTTCATGCTCCTGATCTTCTGATGTTTGTTCTTCTTGCTGTTTTTGTTGCCTGGTTGCAGAAGCATTTGTCTCTTGCTCGGTTATCATCCGGAAAAGCTTCTGACTTTTCGACATCAGAGGAAACTGAAACATCATCAGTGCTCAAATTGTAAGCTTTTCAAAACCCTTCACATCAAATCCGAAAACTAACAAAAATGCAAAGAGAATTGAACAGGGAGGGGAGCTACTTCTGAGAAGAAACTTTACCTTGTGCAGATGGAAGCTCATGTCATCGACTTCCACTACAATGTCGCTTGGTAATCCAGTTGTACAGAACCTGGAAAACGAAAAAGCAGGTAAAAGTTGAGGATTTGAGAATTCTAGGTTAAAAGTAGATAAGTAAGAACAGAAGTGTGCAAAATGAGATGTGCACAAGTTGGTTGAACACACCATGCTTGCCCTTTTGAGCTGGGTTTCTCAGCACCCATCATTTCTGTTTGTTTCTAGGATCTAAATCATAGACAAGTTCGACTGTTTGAGCTTATGAGAATCTAAAGCAGTTCCATTGGTGGATGGTGATGATGAACAGGGGAAATGGAAAAGGGGCAAGCTTTTAGAATGGTGGTTGTTTTTTGAAAAGTAGGAGAAAGGAAGGAAGGAAGGAAGGAAGGAAGAAAGGAACTGTTGTTGGGCGTTTTGAAGCGTCTAGTTACAGGATCGAAACAAATTGGGGAATATAAGATGTTGGAATCATAAAAGCTCATTCAGGAATGGGACAAATTAATTAACCCTAGGAAAAAAGAATAGTAGAACAAAGGTACTTAATTATAAGATTTTCATCATTTCTCTCTCTCTGTCTCTGTCTCTCCTTTTCTTTTTTCTAATTGTTGTATTGTATTATCACATCAGAATCTCAACTACTCCCACTGTATATATATTTATAATTTATCCCTCTTTTTCTCAGGAAAATGCAAAATAGGGACCAGAAAGAGATGGGTTTTTCAAGAGACAAAGATCCTTTTAATAGCTGATTAATTAGCATATGAAGAAATTGACTTACTGGAAGATTACCAGTTGCCAGCAACTGGATTTATTAGCTTTTCAGCGTCAATTGTGGTTTTATTTAACTAACTAATTGGACAGCTAATCTGAAACAGTCAAAAAGAGAGATGGTGATTTCTTCAAACTCCATGGATTTCAGAAGGTGCTTGGTACCTGGTGACATTCTGTCAGCAGAGGAAGGAGTTGCCTTGCCTTCTCTTTATCCCTTTCATCCCCTTACTTTTCTATCCACTTTTCATTATCAGTGGATGGAGATTATCATTCATGCCTCATTGATCAACATAAGTACAGATAAAGCTTTTAAGAGAATTTTCATCATTCTCTACTCAGCAACTTTCTTTCCCATATGATCATAAAGAGTTTACGATCTGAATCACGTGAATGTGATTAAATTCCCTTGCGTTTCTTACTTTCCAGGAGGAAAAAGGACTTTTGGAAAGGTAATCAGTATCAGTCTCTCTCCAATTGCTTATACTAGTTAATGAATACCCTCATGTAAATTTGCAAATAAAAAAATGTCTTAAATAAATCCGAGTAAACTTGATCCAGGATATCTAAAGTACTTTTTTGGTCCAATAAAATTGATATGTTCCACTTTTGAATTTGTATTCAACTCATTTTTCATCACGAAAGTTTCATTGAAAAAATTCTTTAAAATTTATATTCAAAAATTAGATTTAAATTATCGAATGACTAGTATGCAAAAATCAGAATCTTAGAAAAAATTCAGCAGAAATTGAGTTTTTTTTTTTTTTAGAAAACGGTTCACTGTTATTCTTATTAAAAATAATACAAGCCAGGGTTTGAATAATAAAACAAAGAATAAAACAACAAGTAGCAGTTAGGAAGAAAATAAATCAAGCGAAGCACATAAAAATAACAAGCTAACGACAGAATCAACAGTAGCAATCTACCTCTCAGACCTAGTGACGTCGCCATAAGCTGTCAAGGTACCTCCCCGACTAGGCTACAAACATAATCAATAAAAAGCACTGAATGCCACAACAGAATTGTAAAGATCTGCGATCTCCCACGCGACACACCTGAGTGGCTCCCAAGGAACCCAATTTTGAACTGCTATGAGCGTGGTGAGATGAGTTACCCAGACAAAACCAAAAGCTAAACCAACCAGACATAGCAAATTAAAAAACCACGAGACCAACAATTCAAATAAAGTCAACATAAAAGTGAATAAAATTATGCAAAATATCCAAAATATAACACCTAGACGGGAGTGAGTTGGATCTCTACCCGACTCCATCTAGACCCCACATATCATGGTGCGGGGTGAGACAGAGATTCCCCCTGCCCCACCAAACTCCGTGCCACCGCATCAACAACAGCAGCTGAAATCTTAGTCATCTTCAAGGGTCTATCCACACCCAGAAGAGTTATCATCCCCTTCTCACGACCACCGTCAACTGAAGAAATCCGAGTTGAAGGAGGCCGGGGTGGAACAAGAACCGACAACCCTTCGGTGGGCAAAAAAATCCCCCCACCTCGCAACAAATACCTGCAGACCACTTCAATGAAACAAAATGGCAAGTGAACTCAAGCTATTCCCTTCCACAAATGTCACCCAACCTCTGGAAGATCCAATAAGCCAGCCCTATATAACCAGAACAGGTGTCATCGCTGATGGGAGAAAGCACCACCATCAAACAGACAAAACCGTCCAATAAGCACATTCGCCCGACCCGAGAAACCCGTCCTGGCCGCAATCGGAGCCCTGCCTGGCCGGAGACGGAGGCCGACTTTAGGGAATTGCGAAATCCGGGAGAGAGGATGCCACCATTGTGCGCGATTAGGGACAGAGGACGGCCAACACGGCCAGTGCCGAGCCTGAACAACGATGCGAAGACAGGCCAGCCAGTGGAGGAGTGGCCGACGTAGGAGGGCGACGCCATAGAATTTCGAAGATCGACGCGGAGAGAGGGGGAGGAGCCGATGACCAGGACCGGTAAATGGCCAAACAAAGCTAGAAAATAGCCGAGCTTTAACGCCGGTAGAGGAACCAGCCGCGCTCCGACCGAGAAACTGAAGCGGCGGCGACGCAATTAGGGTTGGAGTAGAGCGCATCCTTTTGTTTCCTCACTCAACTATTTTATCTCTAGAAATTGAGTTCTTGAAAATGCAACAACATCTCGATCGGAGGTCGCCTAACGGTTATGAAATCTATCCTAGGAAGCCTACCTCTGTTCTTCTTCTTATTGTTTCGTGCTCCTGGAAAAGTTATCAAAGCCCTTGAGAGTTTCCGTCTCAATTTTTTCTAGTGGGGAAACAGTGAAAAAAGGAAAATAGCTTGGATTTCTTGGGATATGATCCTGGGGGGTTGGGGAAAGGGTGTTTTAAATGTGGGAAGTCTATATGCTAAAACCAAGGCCCTTCTAGGTAAATGATGGTGGAGATTTAGAATGGAGGATGAGTCTCTTTGGGTGAAGGTTATTAAAGCAATTCATAGTGTGGATGAGGGTTTCAATTGTCCTAATACTGCTTTTCCTAGTGGAGTTTGGGGGGGTATTCTTAAAGTTGGGCGAGATCTAGGGAAAAAAGTGATTCATTTGTCAGAAGGTTTTAGTACAAAAATGGGTAGTGGTTGTAACACTTGCTTTTGGGTCAATCATTGGGTAGGGGGAAAATGTTTGAGAGATTTATTCCCTAGGCGTGCGGCAATGGAGTCAGATATTAGTTTTCTAGTGTCATCAGAAAAATGGGTTTGGAGAGATGGAGTTTGGAAGTGGGTGTGGCGGTGGAGTAGACCACCTAGAGGAAGAACGTTGTCTGAACTTGACACTTTTTCTGCTTTGCTAGATCAATTTACTCTTAATGCAGATTTTTCAGATAGTTGGAGTTGGTGTTGGGACCCTTCCGGCGCCTTTAAAGTTTCATCTCTTTCAAAACGCATTGACGGTATTGTTCTTAAGCCGCCTCTTGTTGTTGAAGCCACTACATGGAACTCATGGATTCCAATCAAAATCAACATCTTCGTGTGGCGCGCTACTATGGACTGTCTCCCCTCAAAAATCCAGCTCTCCCGACGTGGTGTTCTACTCAATAGCTTGGGATGTTCTTCTTGCAACTGTAGTTTCGAACATACAGCTCACATCATCTCTTCATGCACGTCGGCTTTCTCCTTATGGCCCAAAGTGTTCCAATGGTGTCAAATGAGCTCCTTCTTCATGTCACTTAGGATGATCTTCTATCCGAATCATGGAATCACAAGCGGCTATATCCATTGCAAAGTAAGGAATGGTAGGTCATTCGCTTGATAACCGCATGGACTCTGTGGTCACGGCGGAACTCATCAATCTTTAACCCATCTTCAGTACAGATGTGTACCACGGTTTTAGACATCCAACTAATCTCCTTTATCTGGATCTCTAACAGGTTCTCAAAGGCCAAATTTTATTGGTCGGAATGGGTGATAAATCCGATTAAGTCATTAGGAGCCTGTTAAACTTAGTTTCTTCTGTTTCTACTCTTGTAAGTTCATTTTTCAGGTCTGTAATTTTCTAAGACTCTAATCTTCTCCTTGGAGATAGAGTTACTCCTCCCATTTTTATTCAATCTGGATGCCTTTTAAAAAATAATAATTATCGTATGTTGTTATATAGACCCTAACTCACTCCAACGCATTAGTAGAGCGTGGGCACATACTCGGGCCACATTGGTAACCCAACCCAGACACATTCGATCTCTTAATTGAATGCTCTTTAGACCATCAATCTCGTGCCATCACCTTTGAGGCCTTGACCTTCGATGGTCAACTATAATGACTCTCTCCACCAAATAAGGGAAGAGCAACTTCACGTCAATGCTCAATCCCACCAATCAAGTCACATATTCAGCTTTGTGACTCTAATATCAACCTATATGTAAGGTGATGCGTGATTGAAAAATGTGCACTCTAAGATGGAGTAAATGTCATTCATAGTGCTTCTTTTAAGTCTGTTGACCTAACCGAGTTCCATTTTAAGTTTTTGACTCAGATAAGTCCTATAACTTAAGTTTTAGTTCGTACGAGGTCCTAATACCGTAAATGGGCACTATACTTTTTAACAAAGTTCAAATAGGTCTTTTAATTTGTTAAATGTTCATTTTATGCCATAAATGGCTCTGATACCAATTTTAACCCAGGTTATATTATGAAAAGCGTATGGAATAAAATACTAAAATAAAGGAATGATAAAGTCACACACAACTGGTATTATAATATAAAAGATTCAAACTTACAATAATTTGGTGAGTACCAGATGATCACAATAAACAGGAATTAAGGCTCATGGATGGAAGCACATAAAGCTCCAACAGCTACACACGTACAACAACACAACAACTACAGTCGTACAAGCTAACTCCAAAGCAAGCAAAGGACTAGAACAATATTTAGACTAGATTTCTGAATAGAAATGTGTTTAACACATGAACTGAGAGAAGCAGAGAGACAAGTATTTTCAGAGAGAAAATGTATGGATGCCTTCTCTGGTTCTGAGGCCTTCTATTTATAGGGAAATGACTCATTATCTCTTCCTGAGCCATAATGTTCTCCTTACTGGCACACATTATCAGCAATAATGTTCTTTTATGTTTTCCTTTTCTGAGTGGGAATGTTACCCCACTAGTCACATGGTTGTGTCTGATAGCCATTATTTCTTGGTGGTAGGTCTTCCTTGGTTGGGGCAGCTGGACAACTTTTCTTGGGCAGCTTTAACATTTTTCTTTTGGACAGATCTTACTGCTAATTTCATTAGCTTTTCCTTCATATCTTCCAGAGGGATATCTGTCATTTCTGATTGGGAGTAGAGCTTTCCCAAAACTGCATCAAAATTTTCTTTATTTAGAGCTTCGTACAGCTCGATGACTTTAAGCGTGATATTTTCTACAAGATAAGAGTTGATCACGCATTTCTCCCACCAGTGGGTAACCCATACCCTCTCCAGAACATGAACATATTGTTCTTGGTCGACTTCGTAATGCCACTGGACAATCCAAGGGATACGATAAAGGACTAAAAAATAAAATTTTGCATAAGGGACTATATTTTTCTGCGACTTGTGTTTGTTAAATTTAACAAATTCGTCGAAGGATTTCTTAACATCTTCTGGGAATTGATCTAAGACCAATCCTTTCTTTACAAACCAAAGATGAAACCAATTTGGAAATTTCTTCTGGTTTGATTTAAAGAGTATCATCTAGGGGTGCTTGTTTTCTGAATTCTGAAAATTAAAAATTTCATCTCATGCTTGGATGTCATCCCAGTATGAGTAAGCATGGTCCTTGTATTTCTCATTGAGGAACCTTTTTCTGATATGAGGTAGTCCTCATTCTTCAGAAGATCAAACTTTGTAGATTCCTAGCTTGGAAATTCCAGTTTCCTGAAACAAAAATTTGTCTGGTCCTCTAGTATTTCTCTCTTTGTGGTCTATTTCTGCAGAGCCTGTTTCCTGGAGTATTTTCTCAAAATAATCATACTTTCTAAGGGGATGAAATTTCCACATGGGGTGCCTATGTTTAGGCCAATATTTTCTTGCTATTTCTGAAGGAGTCATACTCCTTAGATCATTATTTTCTACTGGAGAGATGAGTTTTCTTTCCATTTCTCTCTTATCTGGGGGGATTCTCAGAGAGAACAAGGTGATCTGTTGAGTTTTAGTAGTGTTTCTGGAAACCAGAGAATCTTTAAAATAAGTTTTTGATCCTCTGTAAAACTCATCATGATGGTAAGGATAAGAAAATTTTCGTCCCCTCTTTGCTTCTCTTGGGAAGAATAACTGATATTGAGGATGTTATCATGTCCTCTTTGTACCTTGTGAAGATTCTCCTTTCTGGATTCTTATTTTCTGGTCAGTGGGCACGACATAGAAATTTATGTGTTCTGGCACTTGATTTTCTAATTGCATGAGAGGTGCAAATTTACTTTCTTCTGTGGGCAGATGGACTTCTGTGATATCCATATGCTCATCCATATGGAGATCTGGATTATTGACCTCTTTCATTCTGTCTTTGATTTCTTTTTTTGGTGAGTCATGTTTCCTCATGTCCTTCCTGTAAAAATTCTCGAGTAAGGAAGTCGGACAATGAATTCTTTTCACCATCAATACGTTCTATATCAAAATCAAAAATATCTAAAATAGACTGTCATCTTGCAAATATTTATTTTGAAGCTAAATTTTTTACATCCTTAAGAAGGACACTTTTAGCTGCTTTACAGTGTGTTCTAATTAAGAATTTTTTATTTAAGAGATCTTCTTCGAACTTTGTTATACAAAGAACGATTCCCAGGATTTCTTTCTTTATCGTGGCATAGTTTTGTTGGGCTTGTTCCAGACTCCTGATGTGAATCTAATTAATTTTTCTTTACCATTTGTCTTCTGTTTTAATATTCCTCCGTAACCCAGTTCACTCGCATCTGTTTCAACTATTTTAAATACTTCTGGGATAGGGATAGTGGTACATGATATTTCTTTAATTTTTCTTTTTACAAGTTTGATGGCTTGTGTTTGTTTTTTTTCTCATTCTGGGCGATTCTTCTTTAGCCTATCAAACAAAGGGTTACAATATTTATCCATATCTTTGTAAATTTCAGAGGCATAATTAAGGCTTCCTAAAAACCTTTGGAGTTGTTTTTTATCTTTTATTCTATCTGGAATTTTTTTTGTAAAACTAATTGATCTATCAATTGATTTTATAGTTCCTCTGTATATCATATGCCCGAGGAATCAAAAATTCATTTGGAACAATTCTATTTTCTTAGCAGAGACAACTAATCCTGTTTCTTCAACTATTTTCATAAACTTCTGTAAGTGTTTCCAGTGCTGATCAATTGATTGAGAAAATACTAACACATCATCGATGTAGACAATAATAAAGGAACTATAAGGATTAAAGATCTTATTCATAACCCTCTGGAATTTTGAGGGTTCAAGCCAAATGACTGACATTCCATTCGTAGTGTCCAAATGGGACGTTAAACCCTGTTTTGTACTTATCCTTTTCTTGGATTTGGATCTGCCAAAATCCTGACTTCATGTCAAATTTTGAGAATACCGTGACATTGTATAACCTTGACAATAAGTCTTTCTTATTAGGTATCAGATACCTAATCCATTTTAGAACTTTGTTCAAAGGTCTGTAATTAATTACTAACCGCGGAACTCCCATTTCTATTTTTGAGTTTTTATTAACATAAAAAACTGAACAACTCCATGGGGATGAATTTTTTCTTATCAATCCTTTATCTAGGAGATCTTGAATTTCTTTTTTGCAATGGACCGTTAATTCTTCATTCATTTGAATGGCTCTTGATCTAGTGGAAATATCTTTTTCTTCAAATTCTATTTGAGAAGGTAGACTGACAATATGTCTCTTTCTTTCCCAAAATGCATTGGGGATCTCTGCACATATTTTCTTATTCAGAATCTCTTTAAAACTCTGGATCTTATTTTTCAATTCTGAAATCTTTATTTTATCTTCAACACTCTTGTGTTTTATATCTTATTGAAAACTCATTAATATTTTTTTCTTATTGATTAAACTGGTATTAAGTTCTTTCAATAAACTAGTTCGGGGAAGTTCTGTAAATTTAAAAGTGATTTTTCTCCCGAATTTCTTAGTAATCAACCCGGTTTGGTCCACTTTATAAGGCATTATGGTACTAAAAAATGGTGTCCCTAAAATTAGATTCTGACTCATTTGGGCAAGAACCGTGAAGTGGTGTGAGATACAAATTTCATCATTGCAGACATCTAAATGAGTTAATTTGAATCTCATTGGCACTATTTGTTTATTA